>ML274680.1:154023-227613 GCA_005239495.1 Nicotiana undulata | reverse complement strand
GGGGGGGAGAGTGGGGTTGCTGTAGGATTTATAAAACTTATTCGCCCTTATATTTACACTAATTTTAGGGTTCGCATTTTACGCGTGTACGCGTATCAATAAATATATAATTTTAAAAATATCACTTAAGTATTATAAATTGAATAAGTTATATAAAATTACAAAATAAAAGTTACAGAAAATTACCGAAATGATAGTTGTTTCCATGTAGCTATTTCAATAAATGAAGAATTTTATCTCATAAAAGTTTTCAAATGCCTTATTGCGATTTTTGAGGACTTACAACGAAAATTGTCGTTATTTAGAAAACTAATACAGAACGCAAAATATGAAAATACCTTTATCACAATTCTTTAAGGATTTGTTAAATAACATAAATTAAAAATTGAATCTTTTGGTCTTTTAAGAATTTGAGAATGAAAAACTTGGTAATATACATCCTACACTATTGGTAATGACCATAAGAAATCTATTAGTTGATTTTAAAGTGCTAAAAATTAGAATTGTAATATAAATTATAATTTTGCCAATACAAAATATATTATTAAAGGGTAAAAAAGGTGAACAATAATTCGCTAAGGGCCCTCATGTTTTTAATATAGTATAGATATAGATTAAACTATACAATCTATTATGGAGTATAAATATTTAATACAGTGTTTTAAAAGGCATGGACGTAAGGCGATGCTATTTACATATGCCTCAGCGAGGCGTAAGTTCCGAGGCACGCAGCGTAAGCCCCATAAGTATTTAATTTTTAATATTTTATAAAATAATATAATGACAGTAAATATTAATAAATAGGTAAAATTGCATAAAAATTGAAGAAAATTATAAATATGTGAAATGTGTGTGTGTGCGCGCGCGCTCCATCCTCACCAAAAACTAGTCAAAACAATATATTATACGCTACTTACAAGCACAAGTAACTTGAGTCTAAAAGAATAAAGTTTTGTGTATGGAAGAACAAGAAGGATGACTAGCTTGCAATTTGAACTTTGAACATGCTGCTACGAAGGAGCATGGAGTTCTCTATGTATTTGCCAAAAATCCACCCGGGCTATTCATTCTGTTTTATAGAGACCCGGGGAAATTCTATATAATAATAAATGTAGAAAGGTGACTCGTTTTTGACAATAAACATGGGCTTCTGAGAGGATTCTTTAATCAACCAAAACCTGCAACAGAGTATTGAATATTCGTTATTTTTGGGAGATATTAACATACTAACAGACAAGATAATGAATTGGGAAAGACTATGAATTAGGGCTCCAATTAATAAAAAAGGTCTTGACTTTTAAATTTAATACATTTGAGTTCATTTTAAACCTTTTGAGTAATTACCAAGCCAACTTTCGAGAATTTGCGTATTATATGAAAGACTTATTCAACAAATTTTGTTTTAATTTGAAAAGTCTCTGGGACTTACGCCTCGCTAAAAAAACGCGCCCCAAACGCCAGGGCGTACTCCCCGAATGCTTGGGCGTACGCCCCGAATAGTTGGGCGTACGCCTCTTGAGAATTTCGCCCCACACCATCTCCTTAGGGCGTTTTTGGTGCGCCTTGCCCCAGGGCTCGCCCCGGAAACGCCTTTTAAAACACCGATTTAATACACTAAAATTATTTATTTTATTATAATTAAATGAGAAAATGTACAAACACATTTCATTTATTTATAAATTCAATATTAAAATATTAGGTACAAGTAAGTATTTACTGTTAGTATTTAACTTTTTTTTCCGGTATGACATTTTACCAAGGGATATTGGTTAGAAGTAATGAAAAGTCAATCATGGTAAAATTTGGTAAATCTTTGATTTTCATTTAGTTACTATTTTCATATCCTTTATAAACCTAATTCGTATGTAATCTACAATTTACTTTACGTGGATACAATATTTGGATAACAAGCTGTATTAGCTATATTTGGATAAAATGCTATAACAATAAAAACACCCTTGTAGGACTAGTTCTCCTCAAAATGCAAAAAATACTAGGGTGAAATTGTAATAAAACTTTTATTCAGTCTGAAACCAAATACTAACATGTTTTAGATTATACATTGTATATTCATTTTTTCATACAATATGGACCAAATCTAAAACAAGAAATTTACATGCACTTACGAATTTAATGACCATTAATGTATGTGTTACAATTTCGGTGTAACAATGAAGTGGTAAGTACTCTTTCATCCTTAACCAGAGGTCTCGAGTTCGAGTCTCTGGGTATGGAGTCGCATTTGTTAGGGAGCGTTTTACCCTCCAATGTGGGACTTCCCGACGCGAATTCGGATTAGTTGGGCTCCAATGTGAGTATCGAATATCGGGTGAAAAAAAAAAAATCCTGCATAATTTATTCGTGAATGCAACAAATCAGACGATCTCTAATAATAATTCTCCAGTTTTTTTCGTACTAAATATACTGTAAAATCTAAAGTTCGAATTATGTGCTACTACTTTACCTTTTCTAAAAGTCGGGGACGATTCCACAAATTGGTTGGATTTGAGCTTTATTATGGGAATATTTAGAAGGCATTTTATTTTAGAAAGATATGCTAATTGGTACACCAATTTTGGTAAAAGAATATTAGAATGACAATTGACAGAGCCGCAAAAAAACGTGTTCGTCATGTCTCTTTACAATTTTAAATTTAGAAAAATAATATTTTTAAATCTTTTTTGAGTTATGGGCAAAAGACAAATCTCTTACTGTAAAAATAAATTTTATATGTGTAAAATAAGAGGTAAGATCGTAAAATTAAAAACAAATTTATAAAGAACAAAAAAACAATTGATCCAAAGAAAAGTCCATCAATCATAGGAGTAATTTTTGTTCTTATTCCTCAAAATGTGGAACTAAAAATTTCGAAGCTCCGCATTTTCTTAGGAAAATTGTGATCTATCAATGATTTTCGATATTTATGGCACTCCGGTTGACCTAGTCCCCAAACACAAAAAGGTTGAAGATTAAGGGTGTGTTCATTACCGAATGAAAATATTTTTTTTGAATATTTTCTGGAAAATGAGTTATTTTATCACGTATATTTTGATAGTTGGTTGGTGAGTGGAAAAAAAGAATTACAAGAAAATATATGTGACTTTACACCATAACAAAAAACGGTTTATATTTTTAAGTTTTACCCGACCTAGCATATATTATACATATTTTGAAAGCACTATCAAATTCAAATATGTGTTCTTACAGCTGTTGCTTCTAAAAACTATAGAGTTAAATTTGTGTTCTCACAAACACTGCTTTTACTCTCTCTTCTTCTCACATCTTCTACATATGCTTCAAGGGACCGTGTATTTTCTGTTTCTCTCCTTGTGTCACCTGGTTGCAATGTAAGAAAATTGAAAAGTAGACGTAGATCATTGAAGGTCATTCAAAGCTTTGCTTTCAGAAATAGGATGTTTTGAGTTTGTTAGTTGTTTGGATTGAGTGTTGTTCCAATTGATTGAAAATATCAAAAAGAGTTCAAAATTTAAATTTCGAGTAGATTTGAGCAAGATTTGAGTTAAATTTTAGAAAAGGCGCAAAGAAGAAGACGAAGTTAGTTTTTTTGTATAATTGTGTATAATCTTGTATAATAATGTATATGAGTGTATAAAACATTTTATATATTATTATACACTTTTATACACCTTTATACAAGCGTTTGTAGACGATCTTCTTCCACGATTTTCAGTTGCAATTCTTGTTCAAGACCGGTCCAAATCTCTTAATTAATGACTTCAAATTTTATATACAACCTCCTTATACTATTTCTAACAAGTCTAATAACACCACTCGAAATTTCTCACAAAATCAAATTCGAAATTTAAACCCACATATTTAAGCTTGTTAAAAATCTAATTTTCGCCACCTAAATGGATTTGGTTTGTTGAACTAATATTTGAGTCACAATTACTGATGCAAAAATTAACTTAAACGTTTGAGCAATCTTTTTTAAAAATTAAATAATACTTTCGAGAACCTATTGGAATTGGATGTTGAATGTTAGCCTATTATTTTTGGGCTAGTTGGTTATAAATTGAAACGAGGGTTATAATTATTATGTGAAATTTTCCAAAACAAAGATTCGGAAAATATTTTTTAGTACTTCATCAGTTAAAAGTTTCTTTTTCTTTTTTGAAAATATATAATTTAGGCATATACTATGGGAGAAGAATTGGAGGTGAGGCGGGCAGGGCTGTGGTAGGAATGGTGGTGATGGTGTTGAGGGTGGGTGGTGGGTGAGAGTAGGTTGGTGGGGGTGGACATGGGGTGGGTGGTGGGCAAGGTGGGGTTGGGGAATAGGGTGGGGAAGGTTGAAAAAGAATTTTGAAAATTTTAAAGTAAAAACTAGAAAGTAATCTATATTCAAGTCCCCGACAACGACGCCAAAAACTTGTTGCTCCTAAATGCACACGCAAGTATACGTGGTCGTACAAGTAATATAATGATAAATCGGATGTCGAACCCACAGAGACTTGTATAAACTACTCACTAATTCACTATAATTGTTATTCAATTGAGCCAAAATAAAAATCCAATAGTGTACCTTTGCTATGCTACAATTCTAAGAATTAACTAATTATCAAGTAACGAAAGTATTGATGTGTATTCAGTAGAGATAAATATTCCAGGGTTGTGATTGTTCACTATTCGTATTGTGTTCTAATTAACTTTCCCTTTCATATAATTCACTCATAGTTGCTAATTAATCGATAATTGTTCTCATAGCCTTCTCCCAAAGCACTACTCGCCTATTCTCAATAGATTAACGCCTATATTCCTATGAAATTAATCTATTAGAACGCACTAAGATCACGATATTTGATTAAGCACGGTGACTAGGTATATTCTATCCTAACCACAAATCCGCTCCCCTGAAGGGTTAGGATCGCGCTCTCTTCAACTCTTCTCTAATATATACACGGCTTTCCCAAGCATACCATAGATAGTATATAGAACCTAACTGCTGGCCATACAATTAAGCAATAAGCACAAAATTGAAGAAACAACCATATATTGAGAGAATTATAATCAAGGTTAAGCTAATATCGAATAACAATATTTATGGTTAAATCACACCCCCAGAACAATGGGTGTTTAGTCACTCACGCTCACAGATAACAAAAAACCAAAATAATTCATACTACTAAAAATTAGAGATGAAAGAAAAAGAATTAAAGGTCTAATTGTTAAAATCCCTTCTCACAATCAAGTAGCCTCCTAATTGATGCTAAAAATTGGTCTCCCCCCTCTTGGGCGGATTTACAAGACTTATATAGGGTTTGGGCAATAAAATCCTGTGTTTTGTACTTTGATCCCTGAAGTTTCAGCGTTTGACCGCGGTCGCGGCAGGACCGCGGTCAGCTACTTTTTCTCGCTTTAATTACTTCCACCGCGGTTGCGCTGCGGTCGACCGCGGCCGCGGTGGCCTTGCTTCAGTTCTGTTCTCGCCTATTTTTCCAGTGCATTCCATGAGTATCTCTGTGATTGGACTCAAACATCCATAATTTACTCCAAATTTCTCCAAAGTCCTCTTCTGTGAAATATGACCTGCAAAGCACGAAAAACACTAATCAGAGCATTTTGTTATCAATATTTACATTAAAACATCACAAAGTGTGGTTAATTAGGGGCACAATTATAGTCTAATTCACCTATTATCAACACCCCATACTTAAACCTTTGCTCATCCTCGAGCAGATAAACCACACTCTACGACCTAATTATCTATAGCATTACCCTTTTAGTGCCACACCTGTCATTTTACGATTACCAACCCAAGTTGTGCACAACTACACCTCAAAAGAAGACTCTACATGCCATGCCACACTCTTACTTCCTCAAAGTACTCTATACATAGGTGAAGAATTACTTTTTCTTCTTGAATTACATGCCCTCACATCACACAATTGAGAGAAGTTTCACAAAGATAAAATTAGAAATAACAGGAACTTTAGATGGAAAGAATTCACTCACTCTCAACAAAGAACATTCATATGTCACATAGATACGCCATAGGCTTGCCCGTAGTGTAATACTCTACTAATCGATTTCATTCAATCTAAGATCAATAGGTCTTTATTTGGTTGTAATGTAGGCTAAGGGACGGGTAAGATACATTTAGGTATAGTGACTAACCTCCCTAAGCACTTTTAATACATTTACTTCAACATTCAGCCCATTTTCCTTGCTCAGCCACTTGTTTTCCACATTTTGTTTCATAATCACCCCACTTTTCTTAGGTGCAACTATCTTTTTTCGTGCCACTCAATATCGAGGACTAAGTGTGTTCATTGTTCTTTTTCTTTCTTTCTTTCTTTTTTAGTGGCTTCACTTCTTTTATACTATTGCACCTTTCATTCTATTTCCATGATTTTCCTCACCGACCACACTACCACCCCACACTTTGATTTTTATGTATTCTCTAACAATTCAAGTGCTCATAGGAGGTACATGGTTCAAACAGTCAAGCTATTCAAACACATGGATATGGGTCGTTATATGGTTATCAAAGAAACGGGCTTTAAGCTCAAAAGGATTAACTATGGTACATTGTTTACAGGTGAAGATACATTTATGTAGGCTTCACAAAGAATTGTCTATATCCTTTCTAAGACCAAACAAACTTCTATTTCACTTCGTACACACACAAGGCAAGTTCTAGGTATCATATGCAAACATAGAATAAGATGTAATTACCTTACACACACATGGCACATAATCCATTACGAATTGGTTCATCAACACACTCAAGTGAGTATTCAAGTTAGACACAATGTGCAAAATTAAGGTATAATACAAGAGTCTACAAGTGAGCCTAAGCGTCACACCCTCGAGTTTGTTTTGATTATTTTCAGGTGTATACACTGAGGGGTGCATTCTTGCCTTTACCCTTCTTTCCCAAGAGAGTCCTAATAACTACTAAAAAAACTAACCCGGTTCAAGCTAAACCCTTGAAAAAGAATCGTGGTCAAAAGAAAAACCAAGGGGGAATTACTACACTAGTTAAAAAGAAAATAAAAAATATTTTTGGTCTTTTCTTTAGACTACTTCCCTCAAAAAGACTGTCTAAGTGGTCTGTCATCAGGAAGAGTCTCCTACATTTTATATATATATATATATATATTATTTATTTATTCGACTTAAGCCCTCAAGAGACCCATCGAGAGGTGTCCGTCTTCGGGCCAAGGCGATGAAACAAAACACAACTAGAAATAATATATACAACTAGAAATAATATATACAAAAATCAAATAACCAGTGCAAACATACAACAACAACAACTAAGTCTCCCACCCCACACTTAAAAACATGGCATGTCCCCATGACAACTAACAATAAAAGTACATAGGGATAAGAAAACTTCCCTGGAGCTCACTCGGAGTCAGAAACGGAGGTTGGGTCCACATGGCATGCCCTCCCAAGTGCGCGGAACCACGCCATAAATCGGCTCTCTGATCTAGCATGCCGTGTGGACAGTGCATCCAATCGGACGTAAAGTTCATCTACTGAGGTGCGCAAATCAGCCACATCCTCCTCCAAAGTGGACATTCTGGCGCCAGAACGGGACCTAGAGGGTCCTGCCCCATCATGGGACCTCCGTGGTGGTGCAGCAGGGGGTGGGGTTGCCTCATCATCATCATCAATTTCTATGGGCGTTGCAACGTCTTTGCCCACATTTATCTTTGCAGCTCTGAAGGCAGCCTTCTTCGGCAATTTCCCATCANTATGGGCGCTGCAACGTCTTTGCCCACATTTATCTTTGCAGCTCTGAAGGCAGCCTTCTTCGGCAATTTCCCATCACCAGGCCTTTCGGGCACATTCGCCAATTTGCACAACCTCGTGACAAGGGAGGGAAAGTAGAACCCTTTAGTCAGTTCGGGCGACCGGATAAACATTTCATCACCAATCACCCGGGAAACATCAAAGTCCATCCCATTTACGAAGCACCACACCATCACTGCCCGCGGACCATTCACATCAGTGGTGTTGCTGGTGGGTAAGAAACGACTACATATCACTATGAACCAGCACTTGGCCTCCTAGGTGAAGGAACTAGAATTGAGCGTGATGTTTTCCTTCACCTAGATGGGCCGCCCACCCAGACAGATAGACTCAAAAATCATGTTCCAATTGACCGTCGGAGACTGGTAGGCCCGGTAGTAATCGACTTCACCGGTGAAATGCGTCAACCTATAGACCCGACGAAGTGCCTCCACGGTGGCATCCACCACTTTGCCCCTAACAATGACTGAACGGAGCATATGTACCAGGCAGTTCGCATAGAACTCCCGGACCATCATGCTGTTAGCTACCTCTTGGCTCCTCAAATAAGAAGCCCAACCCGCGCCTTTGGATCTCCTCATACATAGCTGGGTTTTTAGTCTGAAGGGCTGCCCGGTCTATTGGAACTTCGGGGACCAAATTCTTAGCATCCTTGGCGTTGAACCGGTCTTCAACCTCCTGGGACTCAAAGCGGGTTGCGTCATAGGTTGACGCTGAAGTGCTGCTAGTGTTTCTACGCTTGCGGGGGGGGGGGGGGGGGGGGGGGGGGGGGGGAGTTTATGGGAGGTAGTGGGAAAGTGGGGTTATTGGGCAGGGTAGGTTTGAAAATAAAAAGGAAATAAAAGGAAAAGAACAAAAATAAAAAAAAATAAAAATTGCAGACGTACCTGGGCTGGAAGTGGCTCGCTGCGGTCGCGCCGCGGTGAGGTCCAGAGAGGACTTTTCACCACGGTCGCGGTGAGGTTCAGAGAGGCCTTTTCATCGCGGTCTCACCGCAGTTTTCCGCGGTCGCACCGCGGTTTTCTGCAGTTGCGCCGCGGTGACGGTCTTCCGAGATTTTTAGCTTGTTTTTGAAGTGTTCTTTATTTTAACCTCTTTTTAATATTACCAGAGTTGTGTTATGCCCCAGGATTTTTCTCAACACACCTCCACCATTGTCCTGCACACTTAAAAACTTGTCAGTTTTAACTACAACAATTTCTACATGTTAAAAAGAGAAAAATACTACTAGCATGGGTTGCCTCCCACAAAGCGCCTGATTTAACGTCACGACACGACGAGTACAACAATCAATGGGTTGCCTCCCATGAAGCGCTTGATTTAACGTCGTGGCACGACGCAGAGTCTGGCCTCACTAATCAGCGAGCATGACATTGCTCTTCTCACGATTCATGGTACCACCCCAATAGTGCTTGAATCTATGTCCATTCACCAAAAGATTTCTTTCACCATGTATAGCTCGCAGCTCAAGAGCACCATATGTGACTCTTACCACCTTAAACAGACCTGACCATCTCGATTTCAGCTTTCCAGGAAACAATCTCAGCCTAGAATTGAATAATAATACCTGTTGGCCTGGCTCGAATTGACGTGGCTTAATATGCTTGTCATGTTATCTCTTGGTCTTTTCTTTGTAAAGTTTGGCATTTTCATACGTGTGCAGCCTGAACTCATCTAATTCATCCAACTGCAGCAATCTTTTCTCACCCGCGGCTTCAAGGTTCATGTTTAGCTTTTTGATGGCCCAATATGCTTTATGTTTGAGCTCGACAGGAAGGTGACACGCCTTCCCATAGACCAGCTTGTACGGTGACGCCCCAATTGGCATTTTGTAAGCTGTTCTATATGCCCATAAGGCATCATCTAACTTTGCAGCCCAATCTTTCCTGTTCACACTCACAGTTTTCTCTAATATTTGCTTTATCTCTCTGTTGGATACCTCTGCTTGTCCACTTGTTTGAGGGTGATATGCTATCGCAACTCGATGACGTACTCCATATTTCGATAACAGGTTATTCAATAACCGATTGCAAAAATGGGTTCCTTCATCACTAATCAAGGCACGAGGGGTCCCAAATCTCGAGAATATGTTCTTCTTCACAAACGCAACTACAACCATGGCATCATTTGTTGGCAATGCAATTGCCTCCGCTCTTTTTGACACGTAATCAACTGCCAGTAGAATGTATTTGTTTCCTCTGGATGATGGGAATGGACCCATAAAATCTATCCCCCACACATAAAAAATCTCTACCTCCAGGATATTATTCAAGGGCATCTCGTGCTTCCTCGTGATCGTTCCTGTTCTCTGGAACTGGTCACACTTTTTAACAAACGCGTGGGCGTCTTTGAATAAAGTTGGCCAAAAGAACCCAGATTGTAGCACTTTTGCCGCTGTTATATCGCCACCATGATGGACCCCATAAGGTGATGCATGACAATCATACATCACAAGTTCCACCTCTTTATCAAGAATACATCTCCTCATTAACTGATCACCACATTTTTTGTACAAATTTGGGTTACCCAGTAGTAAAACTTCACATCACGTAAGAACCTCTTCCTTGCCTCAGATTCAATTTTCGGAGGAAGTACCCCACTCACCAGATAATTCACAAAGTCAGCATACCATGGAGGAGGGTCTTGGGTTATAGCAAAAAGTTGCTCATTAGGAAACACTTCTTTAATTTCTCCACCCTCCTCCACATGGTCATGCTTTTCCAGCCTTGACAGATGGTCAACTACTTGGTTTTTAGTGCCTTTTCGGTCTCGTATCTCCACATCAAATTCCTGCAAATATAAAACCCAGCGCATCAATCTAGCTTTAGATTCCTTCTTTGTAAATAGATACCTGATTGCTGCATGATCTGTGTGAACTATGACTTTTGTTCCCACCAAGTATGCCCGAATTTTTTCAAAGGCCCACACCATAGCTAGAAGCTCCTTCTCAGTGGTGGTGTAATTCTGATGTGCATCATCAAGGGTCTTACTCGCATAGTAAATGGAATAAAACACCTTTTCTTTCCTCTGGCCGAGCACTGCCCCAACTGCATGGTCACTTGCATCACACATAAGTTCAAATGGTACGGACCAATCAGGTGCAACAATTATGGGGGCAGCTACTAATTTCTTTTTGATCTTCTCAAATGCCTTCAGGCAGGCTTCATCAAAATTGAACTTGACATCTTTTTCCAGCAACTTGCACAGAGGAGTAGCAATTTTAGAAAAATCTTTAATAAAGCTCTTATAGAATCCTGCGTGTCCCAAAAAACTCCGGACACCCTTCACAGAAATTGGTGGAGGTAGTTTTTCAGCTGCCTCCACTTTTGCCTTATCAACTTCAATGCCACTCCTAGACACTCTATGACCCAAACCGATGCCTTCCTGCACCATAAAGTGGCACTTTTCCCAATTTAAGACCAGATTTGTTTCTTCACAACGGGCCAACGCCATGGTCAGATTTTTCAAACAATTATCATAAGATGACCCAAAGACTGAGAAGTCATCCATGAACACCTCCACGAATTTTTCCACCATGTCAGTGAAAATCGCCATCATGCATCTCTGGAAAGTGGTTGGTGCATTACAAAGACCAAACGACATTCGCTTGAAGGCGAAGGTTCCATAAGGACAAGTAAACATGGTCTTCTCCTGATCTGATGGGCATATGACAATTTGATTGTATCCTAATACCCATCAAGAAAACAATAATATTCATGCCCAGCTATTCTGTCCAACATTTGATCAATGAAGGGGAGTGGAAAGTGATCCTTGCGGGTTGCCTTGTTGAGCCTTCGATAATCAATGCAAACTCTCCATCCCGTAACAGTGCGGGTAGGAATCAGCTCATTCTTCTCATTCTCAATCACAGTCATCCCTCCCTTTTTGGGCACACACTGAACCGGGATCACCCAGTTGCTGTCAGAAATAGGAAAGATGATACCTGCATCCAGCAATTTTATGACTTCTTTCTTCACCACTTCTTTCATGATGGGATTTAACCTCCTTTGATGCTCAACACTCGGGCGGTGTCCCTCTTCCAAAAAGATTTTGTGCATACAAAACGATGGACTGATTCCCTTAATATCTGCAATGGTCCACCCAGTCGCCTTTTTGTGCTCACGAAGTACTCTGAGCAATTTCTCTTCTTGTGTCTTAGTTAGGCTGGACGAGATGATCACGGGCAATGTATCAAAGTTCCCCAAATAAACATAGCGTAAATGTACTGGAAGAGGTTTAAGTTCCAGCTTTGGAGCTTCCTCAATAGAAGGCTTAGGAGGGGTTAGAGTGACAGGCTTGTTCAACTCCTCAAATTTTCTTAGCCCATGGATGTAACTGCAGGATATTTCAAGAGCATTCTCAATTTCTCCCCTTGTTTCATCTTCACTATCTTCTTCATCCCCCACCAAAACTTGCTCAAGAGGGTCAACAAGACACATGTAGGGAACCACTGTGCAGCCTTGCTTTCCACCACAGTAATCATGGATAGCTCTTCATAGTGGACTGGTAATTTGAGTGCTTTATAAACATTAAACACCTCCACTCGATCACCAACCCGCATCATCATCTTCCCTTCACACACATCAATAATAGCTCGGCATGTGGCTAAGAAGGGACGCCCCAAAATAAATAGGACTTCCTGATCAGGCTTATAATCCAGGATAATGAAATCAGCTGGGAATATGAAAGAGCCCACTTGAACCAGTACATCTTCGATCACTCCCTCAGGATGAGCAAGGAAGCGATCAGCCAACTGTAAAATTACTGTTGTTGGGCGTGGCTCACCCAACCCTAACTGCCTGAACACAGATAGTGACATCAAATTAATGCTCGCCCCAAGATCACACAAAGCTCGCCCGACTGCATGCTTACCAATTGAGATTTGGATAGTAAAACTACCCGGATCCTTTAATTTCTGAGATAGCTTGCTTTGAATTCTTGAGCTACATTCCTCAGTGAGCGCCACAGTCTCAAACTCAGTCAGCCTTCTTTTATTGGCCACAATGTCCTTGATGTATTTAGCATATTTGGGCACCTCCTGCAAAATATCTACCAGTGGAATATTGATTTGTACATGCTTCAAGAGGTCAAGGAACTTTTTGTATGCGACATTATCTTTCACTTTTTGCAACCTTTGAGGGAACGGATGGGGTGGCCTTGCAACCAATGGTGGAGGTTGCTCAATCATCGCCTCTTCAGCTGGCTTGTCTGATTCTTTTGGATCGACTGATGTTGATTCAATAGTGGATGGTTTCTCATTAAAAGTTACCTGATTTCTCCTCTTGGATTGAACTTCTTCCAATTGCCTCCCATTCCTCAATGATACATCATTGACATATGCTTTAGGATTAGCGTCAGTGTCACTTGGGAGAGCCCCTGTTGATCGGGTATTTTGGGAACTAGCAAGTTGCCCCATTTGACGTTCCAGGTTTCTCATTGCTACTACTTGGGTTTGGTGATCTGCCATTATTTTCTGATTAAAAACAAGTTGGTCGTTCATCATTCATTTCATAATCTCCTCAAGGCTAGCTGATTGTTCAGCCTGAGGTGGTTTGTATTGTTGCTGAGGTGCTTGAGGTGCTGGAGGCCTGTAATGACTCTGAGTGCCTTGATTTCCACCCCAAGAGAAGTTTGGGTGGTTCCTCCTGTTGGGATTATAATTGTTCCCATATTGATTTGCTTGCCCTCTATTTGGATTACCCACAAAGCAGATAAACTCTGGATTGGCTGGGCATGAGTTACTCGGGTGACCCTCCCCACAAACTTCACAAAATACTTGAACCTGTTGTACTGGCTGGACCTGTTGCACTGGTTGAGACTGTTGTTTGTTAATGATCAGGGTCATCTGATTGACTTGGCTAGTCAATGTAGAAATCTGAGCTGACAATGCTGAGACAACGTCTAATTCAAGAACCCCTGGTGACTTTTGAACCACATTCCTTCCCATCTCACCTTGCCAGTCTGGATTACTTTTGGAGAATTTATTCAATAATGCAAATATTTCATCACAATTCTTCTCCAATACCTGACCTCCAGCTGCTGCATCTACCACAATTTTTGTTTGGGCATGAAGACCCTCAATGAAAGTGTGAAATAGCCTCTTGAACCTTTCCCATGCTGAATATAAAGATTCACCTGCTTTCTGTTTAAAGGAGACTATCTCACTTATGATCTTTGCAGTCTTGCCTGAAGGGAAGAACCTTGCCAGAAATTTTCTTGCCAAATCATTCCAGGATGTAATGGAATTAGCTGGTTCTGCCTTTAGCCATCGCTTTGCTTCGCCCAACAGAGAGAATGGGAAAAGCGTGAGCCTAACATAGTCTGGCGTGACCCCATTAGTGATATAAGTATCACTTATCTCCAAGAAGTTCAGAATGTGCTGTTGTGGATCCTCGTGTGGAAGACCCATAAACTGCCCGTTCGCATGAAGTAGCTGGATCATGCTCTGTTTCATCTCAAAGTGCCCCGTGATTCTGGGCTTCACGATGCTGGAGGTAACATTAGCAATACTGGGCATTGCTACCTCCTGAACTGCCATGTGTTGTTCCTCTTCCATGTTCACAGGAAATTGAACGAGGTCCTGAATATTGTTTGTATCCCTTGCTTCCCTTAACCTCCTGTGAAATGTTCTTTCAGGTTCGGGGTCAAAGCCGTCTAGTCTGTCCTGGCTTATGACCCTACGCATTCAATTAGAGTTACTGAGATTAGTACATCGATCAAGTAACGTTAGACTAGATGAAATAAACAATTAAAGTAAAAACTAGAAAGTAATCTATATTCAAGTCCCCGGCAACGGCGCCAAAAACTTGTTGCTCCCAAACGCACACGCAAGTATACGTGGTCGTACAAGTAATATAATGATAAATCGGATGTCGAACCCACAGAGACTTGTATAAACTACTCACTAATTCACTATAATTGTTATTCAATCGAGCCAAAATAAAAATCCAATAGTGTAACTTTGCTATGCTACAATTCTAAGAATTAACTAATCATCAAGTAACGAAAGTATTGATGTGTATTCAGTAGAGACAAATATTCCAGTGTTGTGATTGTTCACCATTCGTATTGTGTTCTAATTAACTTTCCCTTTCATATAATTCACTCATAGTCGCTAATTAATCGATAATTGTTCTCATAGCCTTCGCCCGAAGCACTACTCGCCTATTCTCAATAGATTAACACCTATATTCCTATGAAATTAATCTATTAGAACGCACTAAGATCACGATATTTGATTAAGCACGGTGACTAGGTATATTCCTATCCTAACCACAAATCCGCTCCCCTGAAGGGTTAGGATCGCTCTCTCTTTAACTCTTCTCTAATCTATACACGGCTTTCCCAAGCATAACATAGATAGTATATAGAACCTAATTGTTGGCCAGACAATTAAGTAATTAAGCACAAAATTGAAGAAACAACCATATATTGAGAGAATTATAATCAAGGTTAAGCTAATATCGAATAACAATATTCATGGTTAAATCACAACTCCAGAACAATGTGTGTTTAGCCACTCATGCTCACAGATAACAAAAAACCAAAATAATTCATACTACTAAAAATTAGAGATGAAAGAAAAAGAATTAAAGGTCTAATTGTTGAAATCCCTTCTCACAATCAAGTAGACTCCTAATTGATGCTAAAAATTGTTCTCCCCCCTCTTGGGCGGAGTTACAAGACTTATATAGGGTTTGGGCAATAAAATCCCGTGTTTTGCTCTTTGATCCCTGAAGTTTAAGCGTTTGACCGCGGTCGCGGCAGGACCGCGGTCGGCTATTTTTTCTCGCTTCAATTTCTTCCACCGCGGCCGCGGTGGCCTTGCTTCAGTTCTGTTCTTGCTTATTTTTCCAGTGCATTCCATGAGTATCTCTGTGATTGGCCTCAAACTTCCATAATTGACTTCAAATTTCTCCAAAGTCCTCTTCTGTGCAATATGACCTGCAAAGCACGAAAAACACTAATCAGAACATTTTATTATCAATACTTACATTAAAACATCACAAAGTGTGGTTCATTAGGGGCACAATTATAGTCTAATTCACCTATTATTAATTGTTTAGTTAAAATTGGTTGTATTGTATTGTTAAATCCATTGTTCCGGAACAATGAAAAGCTTTATTTTTTGAAACAACCGATTTGGTGTGGTGGGATCGTTTCCTATTTTTTTTCTTCTAATTATGCCCTAACTTATTATTTTATAATTCTATTTTACCCTTTACCTTTTTTTATTTTAAATAACAACAAAGACTCTTTCCCATATAATTCTATAATAGAATTCTACGTGAAGTCTAATAACGTGAAAATCTCGTTTTGTTCTTCTGTCGCTTCTCCGTACTCTTCGGGTAAAGATTTTATTTTACTTTTGTCTGAATGACGTCTACTTGACATTTTTTTTAAATTTTTTATTATTATGATCTAATTATAAATATAGTGTACTTATTATTATTTATAATATTATTAACTTGTTCAACTAATTTTGATAGAATTTGCATGAATTTAATTACTTAATTTATATATAAGACATAATTAATGATTAATTAGTAGAAAATGGTTTTCTTAAATAATTTTTATGTGTAATTCTTGATAAATTAAATATTTAAAATAAGTGAGGGTATTTTAATAAATTTATCAGTTACAGTACAGTACGATACGGTCAAACCAAACAACAAAATGTTATTTAACAACAACAAACAATACAATCTATTCAAACATTGTATTCATAAAACGATACTATACAATACAATACAATACAATACAATACAGTACAATACGATACATTATAAAACGATGGAGAACAGTGATCCAAACAAAGTGTAAGCTTGATTTCAACTAGATGAGAATTTTGCCCAAACAAGAAAGAATTGATTGCTAGAAATTGTTGCCCTAAGAGTCACGGAAGTTGAAAACTTGGAATGAATCACGAGACACTAGGGGTGTGTTTGGTATGAAAGAAAATAAAAATTCAGAAAATATTTTCAATTTTTTCATATTTGATTTGCTTAAATTTTTTGAATAATATTTTTCCTATCAAGAGAAAGAAAAATATTTTTCAAAAATCTTCTTCAACTTTTCCCACCCTATTTCGCATTCCCACCAACTCCCCCACACCCCACCACCCCACCCCTACCCCACTTACCCATCCCCACCACATCCACCCACCCATTCCCCAACCTTGTCCTACCCCATCCTAAATAGAAATATTATTACCAATACTTTTTTTCATGTGGTGCATAAAGTACTTTCTTTTTAGTTTCAACAAAATGAGTATTTTTTTTTATGATTTAAAAAAAATATTTCCTTTCATTTTACAAAATGATATTGAAAGAGTATTTTCTTTTATTTCAACAAAAAAAAGTACTTTCATTTCATGATGTAGAAAAGTATTTTCTTTCATTTCAACCAAATAATGTAGTAAAAAGTATTTTTTTTTTCATGATGAAAAAAAAATATTTTCTTTCATTTCAACAAAGAAAGCATTTTCTTTTTACGAGGTAGAAAAAGTATTTTCTTTCATTTCAACAAGATGACGTAGTAAAAAGTATTTTCTTTATTTCAAGAAAATGAATATTTTCGTTTCGTGATGTAGAAAAAGTATCTTCTTTCATTTTAACAAAATGAATATTTTTTTTCCATATTGTAGAAAGAGTACTTTCTTTTCAACCAATAAAAGTGTATTTTCTTTTTAGTTATGTAACACAAATTTCAACGTTGTTTTTGCGTGAAAAAAATAAAGCAGCACATTAGTCCTTTTGAGTTTGTGTGAATTTTTACAAGAATAATTAAATTATTGAAGAAAATAGGGTTCTGGAAATATTGGGTATTGTGGAGAGCACATGAAACATAGGGATTTGGGGGAAGGGGGATAAGGAAAGTAACATAAAAAAATATTTTCTTAAAAAGTATTTTCTACTATCTAAACAAACACTAGAAAATATTTTTCGGAATTTTTTTTCACTCACCAACCAAACAAGGGAAAATAAGTCGTAAAATGAATCATTTTCCAAGAGAATATTTTTCATGGAAAACATTTTTCTTCGTACCAAACACACCCTAAATTCCAAATTTCATGAAGTGAAAAATATCATGCGATTTTTTGTTATTTGTCAAAGTATAAATGAACGTAAATCGTAATTGTTGATGCCTATAGTAATGAGAAATAATATATATTCTTTAATTTAATCGAGACATGAATAAATTAGTCTGTCGCCATAGTCTGATTGACTCACCATTAATACACAAAGAAGTTTTGTGTCATAACAACTTTAATCTATACCTTCTGTTGGTGTCACGTTTCACGTTTAGGTCCCCTAAAAACAGATTTTTTTAGTGATACAATTTAATTTCTCATAGTTGAAATCTTAAAATTTTAAAAGTTCGCTAACAAACTGAAAAAGAAAACCCAAAAAGACGTGAATTCAGCAATTACATTGAGTCATGGGAATTCAATACATTGTACATGAAGTCTTTGGTCAAATAATTAAAAACAAATTTTACAAGAATTGTGTCTAAATTCAGAGACAAAGTAAGAATTTCGAACCTTATTGTAATTTAAACTCATCCTATTAAAACCAAACAAAACTGAATTATAATTGTAATTGTACTAACTGAGGATTAGAGCATTAAACTGAAAAACTGTTAGGTAACAATGTATCTATCGCATTGCCACGAAGCCTTAGATTGGACTAGAAGTCCATTGGAGTGGACCCATTGGGGATAATAACGGTTCGTCTAACTACTATGTACTATCATTGATAATTTATTCCAAAACGATGAAGAAGAATATTCGCTTAATGACTTTTGAATTTTCTTTTTGAATGATCTATGAAAAATAATTAGGATCTTTACGACTAGCCAGTTAGATTTACTGTTTATTTTTTCTACTCAATATGCAGTAATTACACATGATAATACATATATTATACATATATTTACATATGTTGACTATTATTAATTTAATCATTTGGGTGGACGACTATTTAAGTTTATTCTTCAATTTTTCTTTAAAAAAAAGTGTACTATGTATGATAGAAAGTCGTATTTATATTCGTGTTGTGTCAAACATTAATTTCGGATAAATTGAGTCAAATTCAATAGTTGATATAGCGTGCAATAATCAGATATAGCGTTGCTTCAGCTGACAAAGGACATGACCTTTGATAGGAAAGTATAAAGATGATGATTAAGGTTGAGGGTTAGTAGGTAGTTGAGTTTGTTTTCGTACAATTCTTATGTTATTAGTGGCAGTTTTGTATTCTAATATTGTTGATTTCTAGCACTTCATGTGTTCCTTTCGCCTTGTTCTCTTTAATCTTGTTCTCATTACTTCTGGTTGCTACTGCTTTATTTTTATTTTTCCTCGTGTCGAGGGCCTACTAAGGTAACCTCTCGACGTTCACTGTAGAGTAAGGTCTGCTTTCTATCTACCCTCCCAACACTCCACTTGTATGTTATACTGGTTTTGTGGTTATAACGTGCAAGAACCCGTATTCATTTTCTTATGTATTTATTGATGATTTGAACTACTCCCTCCTGTCTATATCATTTGTTTTTAAAGTATTTTTACACCTCTTAATGACTGTATCCAATAATCTTAATCATAAAAATACTGGTGTCTAGCATTTATCTCTCTTTAATATCTTAACTTAATTAACAAACCTCTAAGTAGCGCGATAAGGATAGATTTGAAAAAGAAGTGAAGTAAGAAATAACTTGATGTATTTCTTAAATGAAAAATTATAATAAATTTGATTTGTCAAAATAACTAATATTTAAGATAGAAAACACAAAAAAGTTTGGAATGGAGGATCATACCGAAACTATAACAAAAGAAAGGCTATAATTATAAAGCATCCCTAATTCTATAACCATAATACAGTGCGGCCATTTAAAAAATGTCACAAACTCTTGGAATTTTCATAAAGAGATCGAAACAGATTATGTCTTTCCCAAATTCGTTGATCTTTCTCAAGATCACTCCGAAGTGTGCCCAGATGTTTTTTTGATAATCAATACTTCAAGAAAAAAGTTCACGCTCGACTTTTATGGAAATCAAATATATCCCAGGGTCTGTATCATCCTACGTTCGAGAAATACGTCGATCCAGCTTTCGAATCACAGAGAACAATCCGGAGGAAGAATCAACGGAACAAATAAAATTGTACCACAAAATTAATCAATAAAATTATTTTTGTTCAAGAAAAATAGTGCGCAGAGGAGTTTTGAAACCTACAAATTAGCTAGATTCATCAATTTTCAACAATCGACTCATTAACTCTTACACAAATTCATTACTTGACAAAAGTTATCATATTCTTTGTGACAACTATAGAATGTACACACATATATAGACATAATATGTTTGAATTATTTGGCAATTTTCTATTTGGCTCATCGAATCTCATGGGAGAAAAAAGTGACTAGCAACTAATCGATGGTAGGCCTTAATCCAACTAATCAATACATTATCTATGTTTCACTTTTTCAGAATTCTTATTTTTGTAGACACTAAGGATAAGCTTGATCAATTATTTTTGCAGACACTAGGTCTAACTAAATAAACGACATGAACGTATTATCATTTTAACTAAAGTTGCGTGATAAAGTTGCGATAGAGTGATAAGTGCTCCTTTATTTTTAATTAAATGTCTTAGATTCGAGCTATGAGTATGAAACCGTCTTTATTAGGCACCACTTTATTCCAAATATTGAATTTTCTGGCATGGATATGAATTTAATCGGGTTCTAATTATGTGGACACCGGTCACCGAATAGGAAAAATGAACGAATTATCCTAGTTTAATACAATTGCTTAGTTTGAAGTTCAATTTGGACGTATTCCTCACCTAATTAAACTTAATGATCATGTTTTTCTAATATAATAGGATAAAAATTAGTCTTCGGTGAAAGGGGAAGATGTGATGGCTATGGGGAAGGCATGTGAACCCATACAAGTTTGTCAACTAATATGTATTATCATATGAAAGAAAATGAGGGAAAGTTCATGTTTCTACAAATTTGATGATGTTTGTGGTTGACCAACCAACATTATCCCACGTAGGGATAAATCTTAGGAGTGGGGTGTTCTAGTTTTGGTCATAATAAAGGTGAGAAGAAATATAATATTTTGAAAAGGTTAATTAAATAAAAGGATAAGCAAAATATTTTTATGTAAAGCTTTTTGATATTTGTGTGTTAGGTACGGCAGAAAATATTTTTCAAAAAATAAGTTATTTTGATGTTTAGTTGTCAAGGAAAATATTTTTCGCCAACAAGAAAAAATTACTTTCGTTATTTTTGGACGAAAGTCATTATTCTTTTAAAACCTTATTAACTCTGAATTACATATCGTAACTCGATCTAACCAACACTTAAATATTATTATCAATCTTTATTACGCGAAAACTTTGTACAAATACTTTTTAATTTGCTAATATTATTATCAATCTTTAATATACTTTCTTTTGAGAAATTTGTTACTCTTTAACCAAACATTTTACAGTCACACTCTTGAGATCTTTTATCCAATCCAGAAGAGCGATTTAGCATTCCACTTTGATAGGTATTACGAGGAAGAGAATTACTCCAGAATTGGAAAGTAATTTACTCTTTTGTGGGGCTACAGGGAACACAAATTCACCATTTCTAGGAGGACCGCACTCTCTTTAGGAAACAGTTTATCATGTAAAATCACCCTTTAAGGCAAATTTCTGCCCAGTATTTGCTTTCTTTTTCTGGTTTTTTCTTTGGTGTCCAATATTAGTATTAGGTCCCAATTAAATTTGGATTCGCACTCTCATATTCGAAGATAAAGAGTTTTTTAATAAAGACGATTCGATGTCAGGGCTCAAATAACAATAACAACAAACTCAGTGGAATCTCACAAGTAGGGTCTGAGGAGGAAATAATGTAAGTAAATTTTACTCCTACGCTGAAAAGGTAAAGGTACTGTTTACAATAGACACTGGGCTCAAGAAAAATGAAAAAAAAAAAGATAGATACTTTTTTGATTAAGAATAAACAAGTAATTATCACTTCATCATAGCCCTTATTGGTCATTATTTGCTTTCTTATTCTAAGGAGTTGAGACCCCATCAATTTCTACATTTAACTTATTAATTTATTACTCCTTTCGGTTCACAATAAGTGACCAATTTGCTTTTAACACGCAATTAGAAAATACTAAATTCTATACAAAAATACATATTATGACTAAACTATCCCTAATTACATATTTAATGTGAGGAGTAAGAAAACTTTTTAGGGATATGTACATAGGGATTATTTTGTAAAAACAAATTGAATTCTTTCTTAATTACATAATTGGACACTTATTTTGAACCAAAATAAAAAAAGAAACTGGTCACTTATTGTGAACCGCAGAGAGTATTAATCTCCATTCCAATGGAAGTGTTTGTTAGATTGTACACTAAATGGGACTTTCAATGCCCTGTTTCCCTCCCTTGGAATTCACTGCAGGTTCTGTGTTTCCAGTTTTTGTTAGCTGTCAAAGTTCCAATTGCTGTCCAGCATATATAACATTATTCCTTTTACCTTTTCTTTTTGGAGGGTTTTGGGGAGGGGGTTGGAGGGGTGTCGGATAAATGCATTGAACAATACACATATACCATAATATAGCACGATGAGTTATAGTTATAGTAGCTTTGGATGAAATTAAAGATCTCATTCTACTTCTCTTGAATTTCTCTTCCTTACAAATATAGCACGATGAGTTATAGTTATAGTAGCTTCGGATATTAGAATAATAAGATGTTTTAATACATGTATAAAGTTCACCATTAGCCATACGATAGTATTTGACTAAAAGTAAACAAAACACACGTATATTACAAATTTCTACATCACTAATCATTGCATTACTTGTGTGGGGTGAAATTGGTTGATAACATGTGGTCAAATGGAGAGATGACACGTGGAATCGCGCGAAGATAAGCAAACGATGAGTCAATAAATAATTGACATCAGGTACGAAGTGTGTAACCGGACGAGATGGATTCCGAAGGGAGCATAACTGATGATAAAAATTCAAAGATTTGACATCGGATAGCATTTAATGACAGCCATTACAGAGAATTTCTGCAGTCAAAGCCAACCTTTATTAAGATCTTGTCTCCCTAAGTATAGCTATAAATAGCAGGAATAACAACCATTGTAGGACATGAAACATTCTGCATACAGAAGTTATAATCTATTATTTTACGCTTAAATTTGATCACACCCAACTATGCCTTATAAAAAGGACAAAGCGGTCGTTGCAAATATAATCCGATTTACAAGTCCGAAGTCGAATCCCACAGAGAACTAAGGCTTAGCTACATTTGTTCACTATCACCAAGAATACAAGCTTGAACAATTCCTAACTTATAGATATTAAGATTCTTGTGTTTAACTAACTAACTAACAAATTAAAATAGTAAATTAACACTAAAGATACTAAGGGTTGGAGAAAAGATTAAGGAGGTCTAGAGTTATGATTTCCCCAATTATCGGAATCCTTCCCATTATGTCTTCTATAATTTCGCCTAAGTATTCTTTACCGATCATGAGCGCTCATCGTGTTATAATTCTCTCCCGAGTAACTACCACAATTTACTAGACATATTCTCCCGAATTACGCTAGCTGACATTAAGTACGACTCACTTAGATCGCACCCAATGTTTAGTTATCCTTAATCCCACCTTTAAGCCCTTCGTTATTGATCCCTCATATACGTCGGGAGTGATGTTGTTTAACAACTACCTAAATATGCACTCTCTCCCGAGTAATACATACTAAATAGGCACAACTAATTGAGGGCCCTTCAATCAACCACAAGAATAATATAGTTGTAGCTCAATTATATAAAAACATAATAAGAATTTATACTACAAAAGGTTCCATCAAAACCCTAGATAACAAATTAACTATTCATAATAGTATGTAAAACTACAGTACTAAAAGTCATAACCAACAATGAAAAATAGGAAGAGGCAAAAAAACTCGTAGAAGAATGCCCCGCCTTGCTCCTATACCTTCTCCTACGCAAAAAATGACAGTTTTCTGGCAGCCCGACCGCGGTCGCGGTCCCAACCACGGTCCCGGACGCGGTATTTTCCCAGTGCACTACCTCAGTCCGCGTCTAGGTCCGCGGTCTTGGTTTCGACCGCATTTTTCAACCTGTTATATTTTGAATTGGAAAACACATAAAATATGAAAGTTGTAGACATTTGAGTTAGCTTTCCAACCATATATTATATAGCCTAAATGGATTTAGGAGAAAAGAGTTATGCCTATTTTACTAGACAGTACACAATATACCTACTCGAGTCTTCGTTTGTTCTTAACTATTAAATTTGACCCCGGAACACGATACCAACTTAATTCCTTGGGCTTTTACTCAGAATTCAAAGCTCCAAATCACTTGAATTCATTCCGTAATATATATATAGCTTGGAATCACTCCTACAAGGCATAAAATACACAACTAGTGCAAAACACTAGCGATTAAAGCTCAAACTCAATTAAAGTGCAGTAAATCAGTGTGTAATAAGCAAATAAAATACGCAATTATAGACTTTCATCAACAACTTAATCATTTCTTTTACTTTTTCTCTCGGAGTGACTGAGCTCAGAGACACGCTTGTCGTCTTTTTTAATTTCAGTCGTTAATCTTATTTTTGTTCCTATTTCTTTATCATTTTGGACCAAATTGATTCGCTTGTCTATAAAATATGCTATATATTTAACTATACCATTTTACGGGTAAACAGATTTGCGCCCACCGTGGGGGAATAGACAACCACGTTATTGCTTTGATCCATTTGTTTGTTACTAATAAAGTTTTGACTCTTTCCTTAGTAAAAGTCCGGTATGGCAGGTAACGATGTCAACAACACTTACAACATTGGAGCACACGATGAATGGGTTAATTGTCCCAGCACGATAACTCAATAAGCGCTACCCGCAATGAATGAAACAACCCCGGTTTGTGAAGGTTAGTACCCTCAACATGTGTGGGCCCCAACTCCCGATGATGCGGAAGATGAACACGTTGCTGAAATGCTTAATCTCCCGAAAGAGCAGCAAAGAGCAATCATGGACCACCTCTCGAGGCAAGATCGGGTGATGAAGGAGTTAAAACAGGCATTGTCGGGTGCTTCCAATAATGCGAGCAGGAAGGCCTTGATTCCTCACAGTGTTCTCGCAAATCAAACGGTTTAGAGAATTGATAACAACACCCAAGGGACGAAGTCGGTTTTGACAAAGCCGTAGGGAGCGTCAGTGGATCAAGGAACAACAATTTGAATGATCTTTTCAAAACCAAGCTCATGAAGTTCACGAGAGAGATGAATGAACGAATGGATCTGAGTGAAAAGGAGTCTCATGCTCGGATGGAGCAAATTCCGGGTACGTTGCCAGTGCTAAAGGGACCATATTCAAAAAGGTACATGCAATTGTCGTTAAAACCTAAACCTGAAGAGATTCAAGGTGTCAAACATACAAAAGTATGATGGGACTTCAGATCCACATGAGCATATCACGACTTACACCATGACAGAGAAGGAAATGACTTGGCTCAACATGAGATTGAGTCGGTTCGGTTAAAAAACTTTAGCGAAACCCTCAGAAAGGGGGCTCTAACATGGTATTCTCTCTTACCTGAGCATTCAATCGATTCTTTTGAAATGCTTGCAGATTCGTTCATCACAGTCCATGTTGGAGAAAGAAAGGTCTAGTCCAAAAAGGCGGATATATTTAGAATTTCGCAAGGAGAATTCGAGCTGTTGCGGGAATTTGTAATCCAGTTCTAGAAAGAAAGGAAGATACTACCAGCGTTACCGGATGATTGGATAGCGGAGGCATTCATGAAGGGACTCAATCTATTAAGTTTCGATACCTACCCAAAATTAAAGGAGATCTTGCACGAGTTTCAGGCAACCACCTGGACATATGTCCACAATCGCAATGAGTCGAAGATAAGGACAGAAAATGACCAACTTGGCTCTTCGGTGTCATCCAAGGGACGAGGTCGCGATAAAAATAATGGAAGTTTAAAAATGACTTTGATGCAGATCGACGGTCCTCTAGGGGTTGTTTTCTTCCGTACGAGAGGACCGACGAGCATAACATTAAAGAATTTCAGTCATTGGATAGGTTTTCTTCCGATAGTAGGACGGGTCGTGGATGGAATAACTTGTAGTTGTAAAAAAAGAGGTGCCAGGGTCCCGAGATCCCGTATATACCATGTTATCAGATTACAACTTTAATATTATCCTAGAAGAATTGGTGTCAGCGATGAGGAATATCAAAGAAGCACAATTTTCGAAACCAATCAGATTGGATCCTAGCCAAAGGGATCCTAGCTTGTGATGTGAATTCAATAAGACTCATGGCCATAGAACTAAGGACTGCCGACATCTTTATGAGGAGGTGGAGACGTTGCTATAGAATGGTCATCTTAGAGAATTTTTGAGTGACCGCATCAAAAACAATTATGTTCGAACTCGGGACAACGCAAAACCATAAAAAATAGCAACATGCTCACCTCGGATGACTATCAACATGATCTTTGGAAGAAACGAGTCCAATGGGGTAACGTTTTTAGAAACAAAGAAAACGAAGATATTGGTGACTCACGACAAGAGGTTCCAATAAGTCTCGGAAGATGACATCACCTTCACGGAGGAGGACGCTGGCGGAGTTTTTTTGCCAAATAATGTTGCTTTGGTAATCTCTATCAATGTTTTATATTTTAAAATTAAGTGCCTTTTGGTTGATGCAGGAAGTTCAACCAACATCATGTAATGGAGTGTTTTGGAGCAAACAAAATTAACTAGGAACATTATTCAGGCGACAAAACTTCTAGCCGGCTTCAACCTAACTAGTGTCGCAACCTGAGGAGAAATTCTGTTACCCACGCACGCCGAATGAGTAACGAAGACCACTTTGTTCGAAGTGGTAGATGTTGACATGGGCTATAATGTGATTCTCAGAAGACCGTGGATACACGAGATGAAGGTTGTGTGACAAGCGCAAAACACAACAGGAAATTGATGCTCGCTAGCCAAAGATATTATAGTTAAATTATTATCTCCACACGGATTGAAATTAAACAATGCTCTAGTAATTTCTGGTTTAACTGTTATTCAGGATAATCAAAACTTGATTGGAATGATTAGGAACTATGATTAACTACTAAGGTAAAGTAATTGACAATTGATTGCAAAGAATTAGAGATTATCAAAGTTGGTTTCTTATCAATATGAGAAATAAGGGTTTTTGACATGATATGTGCAAGGTTTTTATTCTAGCTATGATATTGTTATATTTCACTCTTGAGGTTCTATCGAGTCTCACGAATTCAATAGGTGATTAGCTTATACTCCCGATTCAGACTCCTCTCTCGATTAAATCTAAATCTTTCAAATAAACTAATGTGAAGTGCTGTGAAACTTTCAAGAGTCTATTGGTAGGAATGATCTAAGAAAAACTTCTCATGAATATTTCTCAATCATAATTTAAACAACAACTCAAAAAGCTCTCTCGATTACTTTGAAGAATCACTAAAATCATACGCCGCAATAATATTTAATATGATGTTCCTCTTTCTATTAAACACTATAAAGAATAAAATCACAACTATATTAAATCCCCCCTACAAATTCAAGCAATTAAGTAGTAGTCAAATCCATAAACAACAACCAAGTCACCAAATCATGTCAAATCCTAAGGTAAACTGCTTCATAAATATGGAGAAAGTCATCACAAATAAAATTAAAGAGTAAGAAAATATCAATCTAATGTTATAATCTAAACGCCCATATTGAATAGATGGAAAGATGACGAAATCCTGCATCTTATAGCCTCCAATGCTCTCCCAAAGCTTCCGAGGTCAAAAGTCCTTTAAAAAGTCGTGTTTTTGATGTATTTATTCCATGCAGGAATGGGCCCGAACAAAACTATCCTTTCCTAGTCGAACTATGACAGTGCTATGAGAAATACACACTGGCACTGCACAAGGTGGGCCGCCCCATGCGTCGCGCCAGTGGACTTTTACAAAGGCTAGTTTCTAACAGAGTTGGCACATTTGCACAGCCGCGCCGCGCCTAGTGGCGCCCTATGTGACGGGACTGTGTATTTTTTGTAAAGTATTTTCATTTCTTCAATTTTTGATATCCAGACTTGGTCCTCGACCCCCAAACTCGATCCCAGTTTAAGTTTTTGTATTTTTACTCAGACTTCAAAGCTCCAACTTGTTCAATTTCCCCCCAGTATCTTTTTAACACAAAATCACTTCTTGCAGGCATAAAACATACAATAAGTACAATTCACTATCATTTAAGCTCAAACACAAGAAAAATGCAGTAAGTAGAGTACAAACTATGACTAGAACACGAGATTCTAGCCTACCATCAATACCCCACACTTAAACTATTGCTCGTCCTCGGGCAATCAAAATGCACTTCACATAAAGACGACGTTTTTATCAGACAAATTCCCTAACATATCATGCCAAGAATATTTAAAGCAGACTAAGCACCCTATCATAATATCCTACCGTTAAGACTCGACTCAGAAACTCTACATATTTTCCAAAACCCTGCTCACTTACTCTAACATAGAGTCCAATGACATTACCTTTCCTTCACAAATGATGTGCCCTCACACCAAAGAGAAAGATAGTTCCACACATAACAACATTCAAAAACAAATAGGAACTAAAGATAGAAAGAATTAACTTACCCTCAGAAATAAAATTCATGCGCTACAGAAAACATAGCATAGACTTGCCTGAAGTGTAATACTCTTCTATTTGAGCTCATTTAGTAAAAGATCAAGTATGACTTAATTTGGTTGTAATGTAGGTTGCGGGGCAGGTATGATGCATTTTGGATAATAGTGACTACATCTCCCTGAGCACTTTAATACATATACATTAACAATTCAAACCCCACACTTATATTGAACCAAACCCCAACATTCACAATATAACAATATCAAGCTCCCAATTTCTTTAAGCACAAACAAGATGAGAACTACCACTAGCACGAAATCCATTTTTTATTCTTTTCTAAGTTTTGATTTTTTTCTTTTCAAGCAAACTCACTATTTTTTCTTTCAATTCCCTACAAGTGGCTTTCACAATTTTTTCAAACAATTCACCTTTCTTCTTTTTCAATAGTTCAACTCAAAAACCCGACCATACCTCACTTAGCTTTTACAAGCTCATAACAAAATCAAGTGCTCAAGAGAGGTAGAAGGTTCAAACAAATAGTCCATTCAATAAGGATTAGTCTTGCAATGTGGTTACCAAAGAAGTAGGATTACAGGCTCAAAGGGCTAAATAGGATACACAACAATCATGCGAGTCATAAACATATATTTGGCTCAACAAAGAAATTCCTATATAACTTTCTAGACTTAACAAGACTGCTATTCTTTGCAAACACATTGGAAAAGTTCTAGAAATCAACTAACATGCACAGAATATCAACAAACTCTCACACACACGTTGGCACATAACTCACTCAGGACTGGATCTTTTCCGACTCTCTAGTCAAAGTAGTAGCAAAGTCAAAATCAAACAATTTAAGGCACTACAATACATGAGCCAAGAACTGAGCCTAGGCGTCACAGCTAAGGCACTTCCTACTCTCATGGCACAAAATATTTATTCTTCGACTTTGATCCCTCAGGAAGACAGTCGAGGAAATCCATTGTGGGGAAAATTCAACTTTTTTTTCAAACAAAACACAATAAAACAAACATACATATACATATTTACGATCCCCCATCCCACACTTTAAATTTTGGCATGTTTCATGACACGCAAATAAAAAACAAGAGGTAAAGGAAACTCCCCTGAATCATCTAGTTGGGGTCTGAATCGAAGTCAGGATCTCTTTTGCACGCTGTAAACATGTAATTTTTGACCCTCCCAGAGATTTTAAACATCTTAGCGTACAACAATTTTGTTTAGGTCTAATATCTCTTTTACTTTATTTTAAGCACAAAAATCGAAAATTACAAAAATAGTTCCATATTTCTCTATTTAATTCACGTATTAGGTATTTTTAGAAGGATATATTACTTTGAACCTATTTTATTTTAATATAATATTTGAAAATACAAAAATAGTTTCACTTTTAGTAGTTAGTTTTATTTTTAGTAATTTATTTTAATTAAGAGTGATTTTTATATTTTATGGATACATCATATTATTTAGTCTTCCTAGCCCAAAACTAAAATCCAATAAAAAATGGGCCCAACCCAATTTCCTAAATCCAAACCCAATACCCATTAAATAAAAAATTACCTAATAAACCTAAGACACCCTAATAATATACACCCTCAGATCTCTACACACGCTAACAACCTTAGACAAACAGAAACACTAGGAAGACAAAAAGAGCCCAACCGTCACCCCTAAAGAACACCACCAAGCTGCCGCCCACCCATCTCCCAGCCACCCCATCTCTGCCGGCGACATATCCTTCTTCAACTCGCCACTGTCGGTCTCCCCCCGCTGTCTCCACCTTCAACTAAGACAACTGTTTAACCATTTCTCTGAAGATCCAACAGCCATCCGCGACGCCATCAACAACCAGCCGCCTACCTCCACCCCTCACACGACCTCCACCAGCCAATCACACCATCTTTTCCATCTTCATCCGCCAGAACACCCCTTCTCCCAACCCCTCAACCAGCGACCCCCTTATAGCCATCACCTCAACGACAAACAAAATAAATACTAGAAAAAATGTAGCCATTATATTTCTTTTATTTTTATGTTCATCCTTCCTGATTTAAAAGAAAAACTAAAAAAGTTCTTCTCCTTCTAGTTTTAGTTTTTAGTTATTCGGATAGAAAATACCCAAAAATATTTTAGTTTCTTTGTTCAATGTTATTTCGAAAAGAAAATCGAAACAGAAAAAGATTTGCGCTTAGGAGGTCCGAGTTTGAGTTTGAGGTTTTTCGGGTTCTGAGCTCGTTCGTGGTTTGATTTGTAGTTAACATTGGGTTTTCGAGTTTCTTTTTGCTATTGTTTTGAATTTTCTGGTCAAGCTTTTTCCGCCAGCCTTCCTTGTACATTCAGACAGAAATTTAACAAAAGAAGTTTGTTCATCTGAGTGTCCGTTTTCCCATTCTCCTTCTCGCACGTCACACAATCTCTAGTTGGGCTTGTTTGATTTGAGTTTTTTCGGCGAGTTTCGAGGTGGTTGAAGGTTGTATTCTGAGGTTTTCAGGGAGATTCGCTATTTCTGTCACAATATTATTTTGGAACCCTGTTCTTTTTATTCAAGGTCCGTCTCTTGTTTCCTCTCTCGGATTTTTATTATTCTATATTTGTGTGGTTATCTGATTTGTTTAAACATGTGGATGGTTTCACTTAATTCCTGTTCGTTTGAGCTTGATTGAATGAATATTTAAAAGTGTGTTTTTCCCTCTTTGTACTCAACTTTATATGTTGTCTGTTGGTATTTAAATTATCTGAGCATGTAGTTAAAAATAGAAAATAAAGAGTATTAAAAGAAATAAGGTTTAAAATTTGGAGAAGATCATTAAAGTAATTGAACTGTGGGAATCAGAATTTAAAATCGTCAACAATTTTAGGCTTCTTGAGACACTTTCTTTTGTTTTTTTAATTGTTAATTAAATTGATTGCTAGGAGCATGCTTAGTCCGACCACACTTGGGTAGGCAAACCGTAGGTCGCCTCTTTTCATTTCATTTTTGTTGAGGCGAGATGTTGTCCCTTTAGTCGATTATATTATTCGGGGAATTCCCCAACGAGTTTGTATATATTTTTATCCGGGATATGCCCCGAAGTATTTGTATTTGAAGGCCAATGACGGAACGCTTTGAGGAAGCATAGAATAGTATCTTTATGTTTGCTTTTATTTTATTAGGTGGGGACGACCTCGAGCCTCTTTTGATCGTTTATTTTCTTTTTTGTGTTTTTACCCTCAATCTGAGTATTCTTTAAATCCAACTTGATCATGTACGCAACCGTAATTTTTACGGGACTCGGAGAATGTCTAACACCTTCTCCCCGAGTCAAATGAACCCCCTTACCCTGAATATGTAACGAACCGGTCCGTCGTTACGTAGAATATGCACCATTTTCTCTATTTCTATCTTTTTGTAGCTTGGTTAGACTGTTCATGATATGATAGAATTGAATATCTCGGGTTCAGAGTGATTATAGAAGGAGTTTTGGGCACTTAGTCTCTAAAGGTAGCCTTAGAGTTGGAAAAGTCAAACCCAGAGTTGACCTATTAGTAAATGATCTCAAAATACGGATTTTATGGCTCGGATAGCTTCGTTAGGTGATTTGGGACTTAGGAGTGTGTTCAGAATGTTTTTATGATGTCCGGTGTAGAATTAGGCTTGAATTGGCGAGAGTTGGTTTTTGGCGATTTTTGGTCGACAGTGGAAAATAGGCTATCAGGGTCGGAATGGAATTCCGACAGTTGGAAAAGGTTCGTAATGTCATTTCGGATATGTCTGCAAAATTTCAGGTTAATCGGAGTTGTTTTGGGTAGTTTTGGCATCGCTGATGGAATTTAGGAAATTCAATGTTCTTAGGCTTGAATTCGATGAATTTTTAGAGTTATGATGTTGTTATGGGTGCTTTGAAGGCCCGACTAAGTTCGGATGATCATTTAGGACGTGTTGGTATATTTGGTTGAGGTCCCGAGGGCCTCGGGTGTGTTTCGGGTGGTTAACGGACCAACTCGTGGCTTTGGAAAGTAGCAGATTTCTGGTGTTTCCTGTTGCTGGTTTTCTCTTCCGCAATCGCGAGGAGTATCCTGCAATCGCGTAGGCTTAGCGATGGGGGGTTGGATAATTGTTCAATGCAATCGTAGAAGGGAGGTTGCGATCGCAAAGGTCAAGGCGGCAATGCAGTGCGATCGCGTGGTACGGTCCGCGATCGCGTAGGTCTATTTGGGCGCGTGAGGGAGTCAACTTTTGTGCATCGCGATCGCGTGAGAATGTTTGTGATCGCATGAGTTTGGACCAGGTTGAACCGCGATCACATGGTGAATGTTGCGATCGTGTAAGGTTAAAATTGGGGGATGTTGAATTACTCTCCGCGATCGCGACAGGATGTCCGCGATCGCATTGAACAAAGCACTGGACATAATCTTTAAGTCCAAAAACGAGGGTTTTAGCCATTTTTCAAAAAACTCCATTAGAGAGCTCGAGAGAAGGGAGATTTTGGAGATATTTTCAGTGGGAGACTTGAGGTAAGTGTTCTTTAATCATTCTTGGTCTAATTTCATGAATTAGTATTGCTTATTACCATGGAAATTGGAGAATCAAAGTGGAAATTGGGGAAGAAGGGGAAGAAAAAATTAGGAAATTCTTTTGACGAATCGAAGGGGGTATTCGTGGTCGGATTTTGATAAAATATATATGGGTAGACTCGGGTGAAGATAAGGATTCCAGTTTTGTGAATTTTTTTGATTTTCGAGACGTGGGCCCAGGGGCCGGGTTTTGACCAATTTCGAGATTTTGAGTGTTTTTGGTAAATTTTGATTGGCACTCACTCCTTAGCACATTGTAATGATGTACATTCGATTGTTGATAGATTTGGAGCGCTCGGAGGCCAAGATTCGAGGCAAGGGCACTGCGGAGTAGTCCTTTAGCCGGTTTTGAGGTAAGTAACGGCTTCAACCTTGGAACTGAGGGTTCGAAACCCCAGATTTGTTTGGTAATTGGTGTTAATTAAGGTGACACGCTCGCCAAGTGACGGGCATATGAGTGTGTACCGAATTGTTGTGGCCTGGATCACCCCAAGTCACAGTCTAGCTGTTGTTTTATTCTGACACTTGTACGGTGAAGGTTATAAACTCCTTGAATCTAAAAGAAAACATGATAAGTATACTTGTTAAGGCTTCATGCCAATATGCTGAGACCGGAATGGTTTGTTACTGTTGTCTCTAACTGTGAATATTACTTGCATATGCTCAGTCTTATCATAGTACATGTGTTCATGCTTCAGTCTCAGAAATTGCTAGTTTACTTCTGCATTATCCTTGTTTGAGCTATTTTCACATATCGAGAGCATTGTGAGTGAGACTGGAAAGTGTTGACTGAGTAAGGCCTAGAGCCGGATTTTGAGATAAATCATTCCTTCGTTGGTTTGATATGGCGCTTGGGCTATGTTCTTGGCAGCCCCTCCGGAGTCTTTACACCCCCAGTGAGCGCACAAATATTCAGGGATGGATCTTCCCTGTGCATGGATCTTGCCCGAAGCTATATGGTATATTGAGGGATGGATCTTCCCTGGATACAGATCTTGTTTGAGTGTTATGTTCCGGAGATGGACCTTCTCCGTGGGGCTGGACTGGCCTTCTTCTTCTCCGGTACTGAGTGACTACGTCACTGTGTTATGTATATTCCGGGATGGACTTTCCCAGGGCCTGATGGTCAATTCCAGTACCGAGGGGACTATCTGATGAGAGTTTACATACCATGTTCGTGACATTTTTTCCCTATATGAACTTATGCGAGGTTACAATTATAGCTGGTGCATCATGCTTATTTCTAATATCTTATTGCCATGTTCAAGTTATTTACTGTTGTGCATGATTACAGAGGTTTGGTCCGTCACTACCTCTCAGCCCATAGGTTGTTTTCATTACTTATTGAGTTGGTGTACTCACGTTATACCCTGCACCTTGTGTGCAGATCCAGGTACATTGAGATCCAGCTCTGGTCAGTGAGTCACAACAAATTCATCGGAGGTAGCAGCTAGCGACCGTGATCTCGTCATCTCTTTCTCTTCTACCTGTCGTATTTACTTTCAGACTATGTTGGTCAATTCTTTTGGGTCTTGTTTATGAATTAATAGCTCATGACTGTGTGACACCGGATCCGGGATTGTAGGATTTGAGTTTTGTTTTCCACAAACTGTCTCCAATTTCTGATTTACTATTATTATTGATTTCGAATTTATTAAAAAGGAGCATTTTCTCCAATAATCGAACCTAGAATTGTTATAGATAGGTGGCTGGCCATGTTCCACGACAGGCGCCATCACGACTCCAAAATTGGGTCGTGACAATATCTGGTGCAAACTGGTTTTGGAGTCCAAATGTGTTTTGAAAGAAAAATTATTTTAAAAATGGTGACCTGGCACACCGACACCAAATGTCAGGTGGCGACTCTGAAAATCCTTTTAAAACACATCTTTTTGTCACTTTCAAAATTGAAAAACCCTTTCAAACTTTACAAAATCTTTTTATTACTTTTAAGAGGGTTTGGTGAAGTTTGTTGGAAAAAAGGGGTATGACATCTCTGGCGACTCTGCTGGGGATTTGCAGGTTCGAGCTAGCACTCGATCTTGTTGGATTTTAGGATATTCGATTGAGGTTTTTATGTGTTTTATTTTCTTTGTTTGATTTTTATTTTTGTTTATTTCATTTTATTATTTTGCTAGTTGTTTATGTGTTTATTTTTTTTTTATGTGTTACCGCTTTATAACTGTCATCATTTACATAACCATGAGTCTTCTTTCTGAAACAAGTACCGTTGTACACGTCGCGTACATGAACTATTTGTTGAGTCACCCTTATTTTAGGAGGGGGAGCCGTCAGACGTATGGAGTGGGTGGAAAGCTTGAGCAGCGACCATCGACCATACGCTCCCCCGCATTGCCTTGTTAGTGAACCCCAAACGTAGGTCAACCTTTAGGTCATTTTTATTTGCATCATATCCTTTAGACCTAGTAGAGCTCGATCTTAGGTACCGTCTCCCTTTGCAGGAGGCCTATCCAAATTTTGTCAAAATGGGCCCATGGCCCAAAAGGACATTCAATCATCCCTATGTGATACATGTTGCATATTTGAGGGTAGAAAGGTCATTTGGCGGACTAATGTTTGGGAAAGAAGGGTGAAAAATGAAGCAAGTAAGGCTTAATTTTATTTTCTTTCATAACTTTTTTTTAAAAAAAAAGAGATAAAAAATGAAAAAAAAAGAAAATCCAATTTTTTTTACGGTTTCCCATCATTTTCCAAAAATCAAAAAAAGAGAGAAAAAGAAAATCCAAAAAGATTTTATATGTTTGATCATTTTCCAAAAATAAAAAAAAGAGATAAAAAATGAAAAAAAAAGAAAATCCAATTTTTTTTACGGTTTCCCATCATTTTCCAAAAATCAAAAAAAGAGAGAAAAAGAAAATCCAAAAAGATTTTATATGTTTCATCATTTTCCAAAAATAAAAAAAAGAGATAAAAAGAAAATAAAAAAAGATTTACATGTTTCATCATTCATTTTTCAAAAAAGTCAATTTTTTTTCTTTTCAAATTAATGTTTTTTTAATTCTCCCCGTATCCAATCTTCCCGAACTACGTGTACCTGATTCTCGTCTTTCGGAGCGAGATACGTAGGCAACCCACATAGGGTCCGGTCTTCCTATAAGTCTTAGGTTCTTGGCTTCGCGGTGTCTTAGCCAAATCTTGCATGTTTAGCCACATTTGGCCACATCGGTCGTTTTTGCAAAATAAAGCTATTTTCCCAAAGTAGTTTGTTATCCCATGTCTTAGAGTCCAGAGTATACAAAAAGGTGTCATCTCAGCTTTAAGGTCCATTCCTGTTGAATTTTCATGTCTAGCCACTTCTGGCCACATCGGCCATTCTTGCAAAAATAGGCTATTTTCGCAAAAGTAGTTCAATGACCCATGTCTTAGTATTTTGAGTCCACAACTAAGTGTCCCACTAACTTCTGCAACAGTAACACCAGATCAGCTATATCCCAAGGCCAAAAATCACCCCGTTAACCACCTGAAACTCAGCCGAGTCCCCCGGGACCTCAACCAAACATAACAACACACCCCATAACCTCATTCAAACTTAGTCGAGCCCTCGGAACACCCAAAATAACATCACAACACCAAAATCACATAAAATTCAAGCCTATGAACCTTTGCATGCCCTCAAAAGTAAGGAAGTTGGCCTAAACAAGTTTAGAATAAAGGTTATTATCACCAAATATAAACGGAAAAGAAGATACAAGGGAGTTAAGATGATACCTACACCGAACAATGCATATGTTGTTGTTGTTTATCAGACACTCCCCGAAAAGGGAGCCCATATTTTTCAATCCTTGGTTGAAGCCAGTGGCTTCATATAATTGGCAAGCTACACCAGCTTGGATAGAACTTGGAACTCTTCGAAACCGAAAGAGTGCCACTTCGCCTTCCTTGAGGATCTTATGAAGGTGGCGTGAAAGTATTCCCCAATTTCCTATGGTCAGGAGACCGTGGAGGAGAGGCATTCCCTTCTTGTTTAGCTGATGCCGGTGGAGAGGATGCAGTTGGTGCTAGTGGCGAAGGAAAATTTGGTGTCGGTGGGTATGAAGCTGTTTGTGTAGATGGAGAAGAAGCAACTGTGGCAGAAAGAATGATAGTGGTTGCTTTCTTAGAAGTTATGGGCAGAAAAAGGTCAGGGGACAAACTCCTTGGACCAAAGACTAGGTCTGTGCATTTGGATCGTATATCCGAGAATCCGAGCCGATCCACTCTATTCGGATTTTCGAATTTTGAATTTTGAATTTCGGATATTCGGATCAAATATGGGTTTTGTTTTTTAAAAATTTGAATATTTTCATCAGTATAATTTTAATCTGATCCGACCAGAAATCCAAATTATATGGACATTTATAAATATTAGACTTACATTTTAGGGTTAAGTCTCTCATTTCATTCGTCTCTCTTTAGACTCTTCTTTTCTTAGTTGATATCGAAGTCTCTCTCTCTCTCTCTCTCTCTCTCTCTCTCTAACCTCTCTCCAGATTGCTCTATCTACTTCTCTTAAGTCTTACCTTTGCCTTATTCTCTGTCCCCCCTTCCTATCGACGGACAACCACGCCTCTCCTTTATTAGACACTTGTTCGGAATGTCAGTTTATTTTATTTTGCTATGAATGATATTTTTTGACTTTCAATTTAATATAATGGTAAATAACAATAGCCTTAAAAAATGCAGTGGTCGATTAGAATGTTAGTAGACTTAATAAGGCGTAAATACGATCCGAAAATCTGAAATATTTACCTAATCCAAACTTTAAAATCTGATCCGATCCAATTTAATTTGGCTTGCCTTTTATGACATCTAAAATTTGAATTTAGAGTTCGAAATGTGCTAAATCTAATCTGATCCGACCAATGCATAGCCCTAACAGAGATAGCGATAGGGACCGGGAAACGATAATCTACTTTCTCGACCAAAGCCCATTTCATCCCAGAGTGCCCGAACTTTGCTGGTGGATTTTGGAGCTCTCCCGGTTGAGCGTTCGATTTAGCTGATGAAGATCCGTTTATTCTTTGATGGGAAGCTCCTTCATCACTAGCTTTCCCTTCATCATCAAGGACCATTGTGGTCGACTCAGTTGGTGTTTTCTTTACTCTTGAGTGCCCAACCGATGAGAAATGTCTCCTCTGCGGTTTCTTAGGTTGGGGACTTTGGGAGGTAGCACCTTTATCGGAGGTTCGAGAAGTTTCACGATCCCTTCTCTATTTAAGGGCATCTTGCAGCACCTGTGCAGCCTCTATCGGGTCATCAAGAACCTCGACGTCAGGGCACACGACGGAACCCCTCGAAAGCCCTTTATGAAGAAAAATATAGTTTGAAATTGGATCTTAAGGTTTTCATGCTCAAACTGTGCATGAAAGAAAAAATAATGTTGGCTTAGCATGGTTCTTGGCTCTCCACCTGTATTTGGGAGCCATTTCTTTCCACCTTCGGGATTCCGAAGTTGTAATATCTATTATTTTATGAACGCATCGATCCATACAGCGAATCCATGGTGCTTCCTCACAAGTAGCAAACACGGAGGGAGTAAACAATCAGCAAAGCAATAAATTATCTTTCAGTGAAGAAAGGAAATTAACATCTTATGACTTACGAAAAAGACTCCATGACTCGGTAAACACTGAAGTTGTGGTCGCGATGATGTCCCTGGTAGCAATGACAACGAATCGCTCCATCCATCCATGGTCGTCTTCATCGCTTGCTGAAGTTTAACACTCCCCCATGAAAAATCTTGAGGGAGTAGAGGTTCATCATATGTGCGAGAGTTACAGTTTCTCCGATCTCGATGCACAACTAACGAAGGTAGGCAACCGTACTCCATATGGATGAGCCTATTTGTGCCTAACAGACCTGGTACGGGCGGAAATATTCCAGTATTATTAGGGTCAAGTCTTTCACTCGACCACAAGGTGAAGGGACCCAAAGTAAAAGGATAAGTATATACATACCTAAACCCCTCTCTGGAGTCGGTAACTCGTTCTACCCCATCCGGGGCGAGGATTTCGACATTGTAGCAGTTTCAATTCTCTTTCACAGTAGGGACACTAGAAGGGCGAATGAAGGAGGGGTACATACGAATTGGCCATAACCTGCTGCTTTGGAAATTTGCAGGTGCATTTTTCTCTTGGAGAACAGATGCATTGCTAAGATAGAGTTGTATGATGGTGTTTATGGTTGGAGGTTCAAACTCAACATCAACTTCTCTAGCATTATTTTTCTTTGGGTCTCCGCCGAAGAGAAGACCAATGTTTTCGAGGTTAGCAATGTAGGAAGACATTGTGGTAAAAGATCAGAGAAGAAGTTCTTGATAAGAAAGTTGAATGTTATAGGGAATCTCAGAAAGGGAGAAAAGCTTGTGAAAGTAGTGAAAGTGATGAAGTAAAATGATGAGTAGAAGAGAAGTTATATACGATAAAATCGTGGTCATGATTACCTCGAAAACCGACAAAACTACTTGCTGAATCACGGGGCAACGCGTGTTCACAATATTAAATGCGAGGAGACGTACGTTTCTTCAAGTGCCAGAGACCGTTTAGGAACTTTTCCGCCAAGAAAACAAATACTCATCTATCTCCTAAAATACTGAGTTGCGTCACCGAAAAATAGGAGAACTATCTGTATGGTGGTGAAATTGGTTGAAAACAAGTGGTCAAATGGCAAGGTGACATGTGGAACCGAAGACATGCAAAAGATGAATCATTAAATACTTGGCATTGGGCACGAAGTGTGTAACCGGTATATGCTAGATCTCGAAGGAAGCGTAACCGATGATAAAGACTCAAAGGTTTGACATCGGATAGTATTATTAATGTCTTAGGTTGCGTCAAAGTATTATTGTGCGTTAGGTTGCCTCAAGTACATTTATTGATGTCTTATGTTTAGTAGCATTTCATATTTAGTGCTCAACTCTTTATGATGTTGTTATCTAATTATGTGTGTGATTTCTAAGTATATTATTTGTACCTAAAAGTAAGATTCCTTCCCATATCTTAACGTTTGTCTAGAATTATTTGTCAAAGTTTTTTACTTTGTCTTGTTTACATGAAACAATTTACTTTTGAGAAAAATCGACCATAACTTATTGGAACCACTCAGCATCTTGTAGACAGAAGAACAAACGGGTTGCCAGCTATCTATTCCCGACCGATGAAAAAAGAGTTATTTGCAAATAACGTATTCTCATTGGTTAGAATAATGTTACTTGAAGGAGTTGAACTAATTTATTTGATAATTAAGAAAATTGGTCTTTGATTGGTACAGGTCCTGCTAGTCTATCTGCTACTCTTAGGTGGATTGGTTTGGACGTTGAAGTAAGTGATGAAAATGAATAGATAAGAAGGCCAATATACTTTTTAAGTTTATGTACGCTATCTTTTATTTTCGGTACTTGTTTAACGGTAAATGTTACAACTAAATTTATACGTGGTTTATAGACAAATGAATTAATTTGATTCAAAAATAATATATATATGACTTAGCGTTAAAATCGAAATATTCGACAGATATCTTGGTTCCGGGTGCAGAGCTAGCGGGAGCAATAGAACAATACATATAACAAGAAAGTATAAAGTTATTGAGCTTTTGATAGAATATAGTGTATACTTGTCAGAAAATTCATCTCCTTTACAATGATGGAAGAACTCACTATTTATAGCTGCACCTAAGGAACAAGGTCCTAGGATTAAGCTCCTCTTTAATGACAATTATAAGGGCTATTGAAGAATGTGTAATGGCGGGCGATGAATACATATTTTCTGTAACGGATCACACTTAATGTTATAGAATATTCTTCATTGAATGCAATCAGATGTCCGCATTAATTTTATCGTTATGAGTATCATTCTCTCCGATGGCAAGCGAGATCATTGCCTTTGGGTTCAGCTATCTTCTGCTTTCGGTTCCACGTGTCGCTTTCTCATGCGATCATTAAATATGAATATATTTTATCCCATACAGATAGTGCCCTTACTTTTCGGTGGCATAACTTTGTGTCACGAGGAAGTTGGTAGAAGTACCTTTTGTTGACGGGGAATTCTTTGATCTCCTCTAAAATATTTCTGACGGTTGATTTGACACACGTCTCTCTGCATTTAATGCCTGAACACACATTGTCTTATGGTTTAGCATCACTTTTGCCGGTTATCGAGGTAATTATGACCACGATTTTAGCCACCTATACCTTTACTTATACATATCAAACCTCTTTATTCACACTTCATAATTCTCTACACTTTCTCAAACTCTCCTTACTCAACGTACTTTGTCTTCAAGCTTTCTTTAACCGTCTTCTTTTGAGAGAACTTCCCTTCTTTTCTGACAAGAAATGGCCTCCTCTTCCAGAAAGCCGAGTTCTTCAAATAACAAAGGTAAAGCCGATGACTCCGTTCCTCCTACGGTAAGCAATATCATCCCAAAGATTCTTGTCACGACCAAAGATTTTGAAGAGTGGTTTCCTTCCGCTAACCCTCGCCCGTGATCCGTTGGCGTATACCCTTCTTCCATCCGTCCTTCCAGCATTTACACTGTGAAAGAAGACTGCAATTGCCAAGCTTTAGACATTATTGCTCCTGATCTGGTGGAGCGAATAACCATCCCAAATAAGGTATTTACGTATTTTTATATGTATCCCTTCACTTTGGGACCAATCTCTTTGAGTGTGGAGCTTAATTCCGTTATTGTATGTAACGACCCGATCGGTCATTTTATGTAATTGTGCCCCGTTACCCATTTTATTGGTTCACATGTGTATGTTTATGCTTTATGACTTAAGGGGTTGATTAGTTTCGTTCCGGGGATCTTTCGGGTTGATTTTGCACCCTTGATTCTTGACTTAGAAGTTTACATTTGAATATGTTGATTAAACTTTGACTTTTGTGAAAACAACCCCGGAATTATGTTTTTATGACTCCGATAGATTCGTATCGTGATTTCAGACTTAGGCGTATGCCCAGAAAGATTTTGGAAGTCCGTAGGTTGATTTGTGTTGATTTATTGAAATTTGACAATTTTAAGTTGAACATTTTGACAATAGGTGTGTAACGACCTTGTCGGTCATTCCGTGAGATTGCCTCGTTTCCCCTGTTTCAGCCTTGTCATGTGTTAATTAACCTAGTTATGATGTGTCGGGTCGGTTGGTTCGGGTTCGGAATGGTCGTGGTGAGAATTGAGACACTTAGTCTCTTAATATAGCCTTATAGTTGAAAAATCAACTGGGAGTTGACTTATTGGTAAACGACCTCGGAATGTTGATTTTTTTTGGCTCAGGTAGCTTCGTTAGGTGATTTGGGACTTAGGGATGTGTTCGAAATGTAGTTTGGAAGTCCGGTGTAGATTTAGGCTTGAATTGGCGAAAGTTAGTTTATGGCGATTTCCGGTCGGCAATGGAAAATAGGCTATCGGGGTCGGAATGGAATTATGAAAGTTGGAGCAGATCTGTAATGTCATTTTGGATGTTTGTGCAAATGTTCAGGTCAATCAGAGGTCTTTTAGATGGTTTCAGCATCGTTGGTGGAATTTAGAATTTCAAAGTTCATAGGCTTGAATATGATCTGATTTTTGTGTTTTTGCGTTGTTTTTGGTGTTTCCAAGGCTTGACTAAGTTTGAATGAGGTTATGGGATGTGTTGATATGTTTTGTTGGGGTCGCGAGGGCCTCGGGATGGTTTTGAGTGATTAACGGGAAGTTTGCAAGTCATTTTTGCTGCTGAAGTTGTTGTTGTTGTCATTTCCGCACATGCGGATTTTGGACCGCAAGTGCGAGCCGTAGAAGCGGCAAGGGAGGTCGCAGGTGCGATTTGAGGCCATTGGGGAAAGAACCGCAGAAACGGTTGATTGGACGCATCTGCGGGACCGCAGGTGCGACAACTGGGCCGCAGGTGCGAATTTGGACCGTTTAATGAGAAACCGCAGGTACGGTATATTGACCGTAGAAGCGGTCCGCAGGTGCGAGATTTTGGACCGCAGGTGCGAAATGCCTGGGCAGAAGGTATATAAGTTGGACTTAGCGAATTTTGGTCTTCTTTTCACCATTCTCATACGGGTTTGTAGCTCTTGGAGGGTTTTGAAATAGGGAAATCAATAGTTCTTCATTGAGGTAAGGTTTTTGGACTCTAAACTCGTTTATATGTTATTAAGGGTCTAATTAGTGGTGAAAATTTGGGGAAACTCAGTGCAAAGATAGGTAATTAGGGCTTGAGATTATGAGGTCTTAAAATGAGGATTTAAGGGGTCATTTGAACTCCGATTTCAGTGTTCTTGGTATGTATAGACTCGTGAGAGGATGAAGATCATCATGGTATAAATTTTATCAAGTTCTGAAACGTGGGCCCGGGGGTCGGGTTTGGCCAATTTCGGGAATTTTGCCTAATTTTGATATTTTTCGATTGGGTTTCGTTTCCCTAGCATATTTTGATGTAATAAATCTGAATTTGATAGACTCGGAGCATTTGAGAGCCGATTTGAGGGGAAAGAGTATTGCGGAGTAGCTTATAGGCTAGTTTGAGGTAAGTAATGACTTTAAATCTTGTCTTGAGGGTATGAAACCCCGGACTTAGCATCTTTTCACTGTTTTGGAGTGACGTACACACTGGATGACGAGTGTGTGGCGTGCACTAGTTGGGGAACTTGAAATTTATACTTCCGAGGAAACTATTGAGTTGCGTATCTGCTTTTAAATCACATGATAAATAATACTTTTATGCTTTTGATATATTTGGGTTGTAAGCCATGTTGGGGCCTCGTGCCGACCTGTTTAGATCCCTTGGAAGCTGTTTTTATGATATTCCTCACCGTGGTAACTATATTTTACACTCAGTCATTTTTGTTAAATTGTTTTCAATAGTCAGACTTTTTGATATTATCTCATGATATAAAATACTATTTTGGGTCGAGAACCCCGTTTATTTATGGCCCGAGTGGCATTTTGAGAGTTTCTGACTGAGTGAGACCGAGAGCCAATATTATGAGGATATATGATGGATCGGGCTTCATGCCTCAGCATGTTACACTGTTATGATATGATAGAGGCCGAGTGCCAGAGTGATTGATGCCATGATTTGTCTTGTTATAACGCTTGGGCTACAGGAGCCCCTCCAGAGTCTGTACACCCCCACTGAGCGCATGTACCTACCGAGTGCGAGTGCCCAGTGCCGAGTGATGAGTGATGAGTGATTGGGAGGTATGAGTGACAGTGAGGTTGCCCGATGGGCTGATGGTGAGTGATTGTGAGGTATGCTGAGCGACTCATTCTGAGTGGTGATTGCCCGAGCATCGGTTTATGATACTTGTTTTACTTGAGTGACTACTTACGATTCATTTCATCTTTAAACTAATACTTCTTGGGTATTTTACTGAAGCCATTGGAAATTTACAATTTTTCGAAAGAGTTTTACTGAAATTGGCTTTTAAAGTGTATTGATTTATTGTATACACTGATTGGGAAGGAAGACTACTTATTGTGACTTGATGATTTGATTCTGTGTGTTTCTTACTACTCAAGACCTGATTTATTTCCGTTACTACTGAGTTGGCGTACTCATCATTACTCCCTGCACCTCTGTGTGCAGATTCAGGTGCTGGTGCCGATCATTAGCTTTCTTATGATGCGTGGAGCCGGAGTTGGGACATCGAGGTAGCTGTTCCACGCTCACAGCATCTCTGCTTCCCTTCCTTGTTTTGTACTTAGTTCTTTGTTCCGAGATTTATGTATTGTGATAGTAGTATTCTTGGTTGTATTCGTAGATGCTCATGACCTGTTGGCTCCGGATCTTGGGAATGGTTGTAGTTTTTTTAGCTTGTTTGTTTTGCTTAAAACTTTAAAGATTATATACGTTTTATGAAATGTTGATAATGATTTGGGAAATTGTTAAAAAGAAAAATGTAAATATGTGATTGTTGGCTAGCCTAGTTCCACCATAGGCGCCATCACGACCGGTTTAGGATTTGGGGTCGTGACAAGTTGGTATCTAAGCATTAGGTTACATAGGACTCAACGGTCATGAGCAGGTTCAGTAGAGTCTTGCGGATCGGTATGGAGACGTCTATACTTATCTTCGAGAGGCTGCAGAACCTTTAGGAAAAATCTCACATTCTTAAATTTTTGTCGTGCGAATCCATTTTATTCAGCCAAAAGCGTAACTCCTTGAATTCATTTCATGTAATCGAATGCACACGTGAGCGCTTGATATCAGTTGTGCACCGATGTCTTGTGACTTCCATGGATGAGAAGTGATTTTTAGCATGTTGATAATGGCCAATATGGTGGACTTGAGGCCGGATTTTGTCTGTGGCTTGAGTGCTGAGATTTCGTTTGTGTGAGAACATGTGTTGGGGGACTTATATGCCCGTTTGAGCCCTTATTGATGGGACTTTGTGACTAGATGACTACATGGTGTGTGTGATCTAATGGTTGGGTGTGTTCAGGTTGTTTATTGTGACAAAATGAATTGGCGGGAGATGTAGCAAGAACCATTGAGTATTTGACTTTTGTCTGGAGATGGCATATTGCCTCGAGTTGTGAGTGTGTTGGAGGACCTCTCATGTTGTTTAGATGTGGAGTGAAGCGGATCCTTCTGTTGTATTATGAGTTTCTGTGATGTCTTTTGGGCTGAACAATGCCCCAACAACGTTCGTGTATTTGATTAATGGTGTTTTTCGTTCGTATTAGCACTTCTTTGTTATTGTATTTATTGATGGCATCCTGGCGTACTCACGTAGCCAGGGGTAGCATACTCAACATTTGAGGATGGTATTATTAGGATCTAAAGAGGAGAAGCTCTATGCAAAGTTCTCCAAGTGTAAATTTTGGCTCAGTTCAGTAGCATTTTTGGGACACGTGGCGTCCAGTGAAGGTATTCAACTGGTCGAACGAGTGTGGGTAGAGCTTCCAGAAGCTCAAGATTCCCTTGACCACATCTACGGTGTTAGTTTAGCCATCAGCTTCAGGTTCTTATACCGCGTATCTGGATACCACGAGGGTAGACATGGGTTGTGTTTTAATGCAGGAAGGTATATTGATTGCGTGATAGCTATGATTTTCGGGAGTGTTTGGAGAGATATCATTTTGGAGGCTAAGCAGGCAGGAGTATCTCCTGCGGGTTGTTCTGAGGTGTTTGATCCTTATGTTATCTGTAGTAAGTTCTCTTCTACCAGTAAATGATGTATATTGTAATTTGAGTTTAGATCGTTTGTGGGAGTTGGCATGACCATTACAATGGTGAATGCGATATTTGCATACGATTTGAGGGTTAGATGGTTTGGGTCATATGAGCTTATGGAGGATTTAGTTGAATCTCACCACAGTATGGTGGCAGTGATAGCATAGGCGCATCGTGAGTTATTGTTTGTCTTTATCTTTGGCTTTGAGCCAAGTGGGGGAGCCGTTAATGATAAGTTGATTGCACGATTATGTGTTATAGTGGTAGGATCGAGGTATGTTGGTGAACTGGATATGACCTGCAGAGGTAGAGTCTTGGAATGACTCGAGTAATGTAAAATTCTTTGATACAGGTTGTGATGTACTCTACGGGTAAAGGTACCTTATTGAATGATTGAGTTGAAATTGTGAAAAGTGTAGTGTGTGCAGTGTAGGAGTGTGCTTGTTGCTTCAAATGTGTGGATTACTTTCCTAGTATGTGGTTTGCAAGTTGGGTCAAGTCGTTCTGTTTACTTGGTCAGTGTGTAATTGAGATTTGCGTAGAGTGAAAGACTCTTGAGAATGGTTCTGATGGAATCAAGGTTATATGTAGCGCTTGAGGATCTTCAAGGTGTGAATTGGTCTAGAACTGAGATTTTCGTGGAAGGTGTTGAGGCTTGGGGTGTATTTACATTATCATGGATTCTATCCATCAGTATCAGGAAAGTGAAGGTAATGACTTTATATTCGCAAGAAGTTTCTTCAGGGTAAGTAGTTCTAATGTGGTGCTTTATGGGATATTTGAGAGAGTATTCAGTGGCTTATGAGCCTAAGACGACCTATTTTATGTTCGGGTTTCGTGTGGTGAGTCTGGATTGAGAATTTTGATATTATGGAAAGGAGAAGTATCAATTCAAAGGTAAGTCAGAAGGAACATGGATAAATAGGACAACTTGGTAGTAGGTCGGATCGTCATGATAACGGATATGGTTAGTTCTTTGGGTGTTTATGGGGTAATGAGTTGTTATAGGTGTTTCTTAGCAATTCTCTTGGGATTTTGTGGCATGCGTAGCGTGGTTGAGTTAGAAGGATTCAGTCCTGCCGGTTTGGTGTTGTACTAATGGGATTCAGAGAGTTCTGGATGGTTTCTACCATTGTTAGATGTGTATATTTTCTACTGGCCCGAGGGCCATGTGATGTATAGTGATTTTGCTTCTAGATGGGATCAAATGGAAAGTTCTTGGCTAGTTGGGTACGTAGTTATTTGTGGCTCGGAAGGGAGCATGAAGTTCTCATATTTATCATAGGATGGCTTGGCGTATGCGGTATTTTGTGTATAGTGGAGATTGGCATATGTGAGGTCACGGTTCAGTTCTGAAAGGAAGGTCAGCACTGGCAGTTTCATATGACTAGGTAGACGATACCACTATTGGGTGGCTTGATGAGGGCATACGTTCAGAAGGGTCAATGTGTTGAGTTAAGGGTGCTTCATTGGTATTGTGACGCTTTTTTGTTGGATCGACTGCTGATATTCAAGTTTGCTTGGTGGAACAGAAGAATTATAGGAGTATCCCTCGTGGAATGATTGAGTATTGGAGACATGTTATATATTCGAGTGGTGCAGCTGGGATCAGATATGGTAATTGGTGCGCTCTATGGATTTCGAGACAGGGAGTTCTCATGGACAGGTTATTTTGTGGTTGTAGATCGTGAAGATGCGAGCAAAGCTAGTCAGGTGTTGGTATGTGTCATGATTCAGTCATTATAAACTTTCGGAGAGTTATCTATGTGTTGTGGGTGACCAGAGATGATTTAGAGTTATTGATAGGCCCAGTATGGGTGTGTGTTCTACAACATGTCGGAATTGTTGAGTTCGCATTGCTATCATTGAGAAATGTACCATTTGATTGTCATTGAGCTTATTCGTGTTCTGGAGTGATCTACGAGTTACTTTTCGGTATTGCGAGGAGTTGTGATTGTTGGTTATATGCACATATGGTGCGGTTCTAATTGGGCTTTATATCTAGATTTAAGTAAGGTGGGTAATTGGGTGTTGCAGAACTGTGACATATTGGTGATGTTCTTTAGTGTTTGTGTGGCATGGTATCGCCCGATTTTCCCGTAGTTATGGCAATGTACTTTGAGTACTTGATGTCGAGTTGCGTTATGGATTTCGAGCAACGTGGCTTGAAGTATTTCATGAGGACCAACATTGTGTGGAGGTATGATCCGTGGTGTCAGGTTCGTGTGTTTTGGTTTTACGATGGTTCCAGGCTTTAGCATGGTGTTGTGATGGTATTTGTTAATGGCAAGGTAGTCCTCTTGTGTGAATCCTTCCTATGATTTGATTTTGTGGGATGTTGATATTGAGTGCACGAGTTGCACCGGCTATGGGTTTGGGTGGTACTGATGAGTCGTGTCATTAGAGTGGTCGTGTTGGATGAGAGGAGGTCGTTGGGCCTAGAATGAATACTACCATAGTTGACTACAACATGGTTGGAAGAATGATATCAGAAATTGGCTTAGAAATCTGCTATAGTTCCTGTCAATGGGGGGGAGCTCCATGAATGGCTGATCGGGCGGATGGTTGCTAGATTCTACATGTTTCTTTCATCATCGGCAGTATATGGAAGTGTTAGAGCGAGGCATTTCTTGATAAGAGGTTAGGTATCGGTATTAGGTTGTTGTGAACAACTATTGTGATTGGGGGTTATCGCTATGAATGTTGAGTCATGTGGTATCTTATGTGATTACATCTTGGGTTACGGATATGGCTTGATACAGTGTGTGCAGACTATTTCAGCTTATAGTTGTGGAATTTGATCTTGTAAATCAGTTCAGAAGCGGAATCTTGGTTCTAAGGTTATGGGTTAGGATTGGATTTCAAAATTTCAACTGTGTGGTGCTATTGGACCTATATGGGGTAGGGTGACGTGGGATCACCGCAGAATGTGTGCATGGTAGGTTACACGACAATTTTGGTGGTATTTGGAACAACTCTCGGAACGTTCGAGGACGAACATATGTTTAAGTGGGGGAGAATGTAACGACCCGGTCGGTCGTTCCGTGAGATTGCCCCGTTTCCCCTGTTTTATCCTGGTCATGTTTTAATTAACCTAGTTATGATGTGTCGTGTCGGTTGGTTCAGGTTTAGAGTGGTCGTGGTGAGAATTGAGGCACTTAGTCTCTTAAATTAGCCTTATAGTCAACTAAGAGTTGACTTATTGGTAAACGACCTCGAAATATTGATTTTTTGGCTCGGGTAGCTTCGTTAGGTGATTTGGGACTTAGAGGTGTGTTCGGAATGTAGTTTAGAGGTCCGGTGTAGATTTAGGCTTGAATTGGCGAAAGTTCGTTTTTGGCGATTTCTGGTCGGCAGTGGAAAATAGGCTATCAGGATCAGAATGGAATTCCGGAAGTTGGAGAAGATCCATAATGTCATTTTGGATGTGTGCAAATGTTCAGGTCAATCAGAGGTCTTTTGGATGGTTTCGGCATCGTTGGTGGAATTTAGAAATTTTAAAGTTCATAGGCTTGAATATGATCTGATTTTGGTGTTTTTGCGTTGTTTTTGGTGTTTCCAAGGCTCGACTAAGTTTGAATGAAGTTATGGGATGTGTTGATATGTTTGGTTGGGGTCCCGAGGGCCTCGGGATGGTTTTGAGTGATCAACGGGAAGTTTGCAAGTCATTTATGCTGCTGAAGTTGTTGTTGTTGTTGTTGTCATTTACGCACCTGTGGATTTTGGACCGCAAGTGCGAGCCGCAGAAGCGGCAAGGGAGGTCACAGGTGCAGTTTGAGGCCCTTAGGGGGAGAACCGCAGAAGCAGTTGATTGGACGCATCTGCTGGACCGCAGGTGCGACACCTGGGCCGCAGGTGCGAATTTGGACCGTTTAATGAGAAACCCCAGGTGCAGTATATTGACCGTAGAAGCGGTCCGCAAGTGCGAGATTTTGGACCGCATGTGCGAAATGCCTGGGCAGAAGGTATATAAGTTGGACTTAGCGAATTTTGGTCTTCTTTTCACCATTCTCATACAGGTTTGTATCTCTTGGAGGGTTTTGAAAGAGGGAAATCAATAGTTCTTCATTGAGGTAAGGTTTTTGGACTCTAAACTCGTTTATATGTGATTAAGGGCCTAATTAGTGGTGAATATTTGTGGAAAATCAGTGCAAAAATGGGTAATTCGGGCTTGAGATTATGAGACCTTAAAATGAGGATTTGAGGGGTCATTTGAACTCCGATTTCAGTGTTCTTGGTATGTATAGACTCGTGAGGCGTGTGGATCATCATGGTATAAATTTTATCGAGTTTTGAGACATGATCCTGGGGTCAGGTTTGGCCAATTTCGGGAATTTTGCCTAATTTTGATACTTTTCGATTGGGTTTCGTTTCCCAAGCATATTTTGATGTGTTAAATCTGATTTTAATAGACTCGGAGCATTTGAGAACCAATTTGAGGGGAAAGTATCGCGAAGTAGCTTATCGACTAGTTTGAGGTAACTAATGACTTTAAATCTTGTCCTAACTGGTCATAATCTATAGAACAAGAAGACACTTTTCTTGTCTTTCCTTTTTTTTTTGAAGGAGAAAATGAACAAGGAATGGATTCAAGCTTCTCAGATCGGATGGTGATGACCACTTGGATACATGCCAATATGATCTATGTATAATTTTCTTAATTGAAGCGTTCAAACTTTGAAAGGAAAACATGATTATAATTGAATGAAATTATGTGAAGAAATCTCAAGTCAATTTTGTTTTGCTACTACGAGAAGAGAGACTAACTAAAGAATTTCCTAATAAAAATAATATTATTTGAGAAGCTATCTGTGAAAATGATTTTCTCAATATATATATATATATATATATATATGTGTATTCATTTTGGTCCAGATAGATTTATTTGTGTAGATACAGCTTAATGCTTGTAACTTGCTTCAGGAAAGGAAAAAAAAAATAAAAAAGAAATAACTCCATAGTACGTCCCCTAACAGCTTGTTTGGATGGTCGTTACACGTTGTTTTAGAATCGTATTGTATTATTTTGTATTGTGCTGTATCATTTGATGAATATAGTGTTTGGATAGATTATATCGTTTGTCGTTGTTTCATGATATCATGCACCAGTAATATGAAGAATAAATTTGCAATATTATAATAAAAATTATGATACGGGATAAATTTAATTATTTAAAAAGGTAGGGTAAATGATAAAATAAAATTGATTAATAATAGTGAAGGGTGAGATGAGAGAAAAAGATAAGATAACGACGCAACCAAATCGGTCGTTACATAAAGTGGCACATTTCGTCGTTACGTAACGACGGATTTAACGATACGGTAATTTGCAATATTATAATAAAAATTATGATACGGGATAAATTTAATTATTTAAAAAGGTAGGGTAAATGATAAAATAAAATTGATTAATAATAGTGAAGGGTGAGATGAGAGAAAAAGATAAGATAACGACGCAACCAAATCGGTCGTTACATAAAGTGGCACATTTCGTCATTACGTAACGACGGATTTAACGATACGGTATAATAAAATTTAAGTAAAAATTAAAACAAATATCATATTTAAAGTAACAATACAATACAATATAATGAGTAACAACCACCCAAACAAGTTGCAAGCATAACTTTCATGGTCATCAAATTAAGGTCGTTTATTTTCCGCCTCAATATTTACAGGCTACCCTACCCAAAATTGTACGATAATAAGAAATAGTCCCTCCATTATAAAGAAAAAGATATTTTGTTAATCCGACTTTAAAAAAGAATGATATATATTTTTATATTTAAAAATAATTTAATTTAAATTTAAATTTTATCCTTAATAACAAATATTTATGGCCATTCAGAAATGTTAATAGAATATCACCAGTTTCTAAGTATTTCTTTTTTTAAAACTTGGTGGCCAATCAAATTATATCATATTGAAACTGTGGGTGTATTGATTTACGAGTATCTGCTTTCATGATTTTTCAGAATTGTAATTTGGGATTTTTACCTAGTTATACTATATTAGAAATTTATTTATCTATGTTCTCTATGTTTTGTAATTTTTAATAAGTATATAAATTTTTCTTACAAATTGTATACGCTGCTCCTTAAAAGGCTCCCATCCCATTATTAGTGCATTCAATTACCTTTTTTTTTCCTCTCCTCTTCTCTCTCCATCCTTTTTTTTACATCAAAATCCCTTAATCTACACCTGGAATTTCCATCTTCTCTCTTCCCACCATTCTCAACAACTTTATATTATTAAAAAATCACCAATTGCATCGCTCTTTTGTTGGGAGACTGGATAAACTCAAAATAAGGAAATATTCAGGAATTGTATCATAATTGTATTTGAAATGTATTAGATACATCATTCCTAAAACATAATTGTATCATGCTTGTATCACAATTATATCTAACTTGTATATGGTACATTAATACCCAAAATATTATCTGGTACAATACTAATAGATTAATACACAATTATCATATATTTGTGATATAAACTAAGAAATTCGTCACGAATTCGCAACTACTCATAACAATATACAATAAATATACAATTATCATGTTGTGTCAACCCGATCGGTCGTCTCAAGAGTCGTAGCCGCATTTTCCCATTTTCTACTTCTATTGTGTTCTACATCTATTATATGACTTACCGGGTTGGTTGGTTCGGGTCCGGAATGATGTCAGAGTAAACTGAGACACTTAGTCTCTTAATTGGAAGCTTAAGTTGAAAAAGTCGACCGGATGTCGACTTATGTGTAAACGACCTCGGATCTGAATTTTGATGGTTCCGTTAGCTATGTTGGGAGATTTTGGACTTAGGGGCGCGCCCGAAATGTGATTTGAAGGGTCGTAGTAGAACTAGGCTTGAATTGGCGAAAGTTGAAATTTTGGCGAATTTGACTGAGAGTAGAATTTTTTATTCCAAGGTCGTATTGGATTTCTGGAAGTTGGAGTAGGCTCGTGGTGTCATTTATGACTTGTATGCAAAATTTGAGGTCAATCAGACGTGGTATGATAGGTTTCGGCGTCGTTTGTGGAATTTATAAGTTTAAAAGTTCATTAGGCTTGAATTCGGGTGTAATTTGTGTTTTTTATGTTGGTTGGGGTGACTTAAGGGTTCGACTAAGTTCTTATTGGGTTATAAGACTTGTTGGTATGTTTGGTTGAGGTCCCGGGGGCCTCGGGTGTGTTTCCGATGCTTAACGGATTGAAATTGGGACTTAGGCAATTGCTGAGTTTACTGGTATTCTGGTGTTTCGCACTTGCGGTGGGGAGACCGCAGGTGCGGGACTCGCACATGCGGGAGGGGAGGCGTAGGTGCGGTTTGGTCAACTTGGTCTGTGAGCGCAGGTGCGAGAAAGGGAGCCGCATCTGCGCATCCGTAGATGCGGAAGCTGGAGCGCAGAAACGTAAAAGATCGCAGAAGAGGACAAAGGTCCGCAGGTGCGACCACCTGATCGTAGAAGCGGGAATCATGATTTAAGTGGAACCCGCACCTGTGATGAATGTTTCGCAGGTGCGGCGTCGCAGATGCGAAAGTGGTCCGCATATGCGGAAAGCCTGGGTAGAACATATAAATACGGGACTTCGAGATTTTTCACCATTTTCACTATTTTGAACTTAGATTTTGGAGGATTTTTTAGAAGGATTTTGAAGTGATTACTGAGATAAGCTCCTTGTGTTCATTTATCTTCAATAATCATGTTCCCCCACTGATTTTGCACCTAGTTGGTGAGTTTTGGAGGTGAAATTTGGGGGTTTAGGGCTTAAGAATTGGAGAGTGAACTTCGGGGATTTGGATGACCAAATGGTGTCGGATTTTGATGAATTTGGTATGGTTAGACTCGTGAGTGAATGAGCTTTCGGGTTTTGTGACTTCTGTCGGATTTCGAGACATGGACCCGGGGGCCGGGTTGAGCCAATTTCGGATTTTAACTTATAATTTCGTGTTTTTCTTATGGAATTGATTCCTTTAGCCTATATTAATTATATCATACTGTTTGTGGCCAGATACGGGGTGTTTGGAGACTAATTGGGGGGGGGGGAGGGGGGGGGGGGGGTGTGGGGGGGTGGTGGGGGGGGGGGGGGGGGGGAAGGCATTCTGGAGTAGGATTTTGCACGATTTAAGGTAAGTAACAGTCTTAAATCTGGTCCTGAGGGTATGAAACCCAAATTTTGGCATGGCGTGATTATTTTGGAGGTGACGCACATGGTAGGTGACGGGCGTGTGTGGGCGTGAACCGTGGGGGATTGTGAATTGGTTCGTCCCGTGATATTGTAAAGTCGAATTACTTATTGTTAATTACATGTTCCCCCTGTCTTCTAAAAATTTGTCTGCCATTCATGCTAGAAATCATGCATAGGCCATATGATATCACTGTTGGGACCCGCAGCGGTAATGTACTTGTTGAATTAGCTGCTATTTGATGTCTTGTACTGAGTCACAGTTTTACTTGCGTATCATATCTCCGTCTCCTCTTGTTTTCTTGTTGATACCTGTTATTATCTCATTTTGTATTGATGTGTATGATTTATGAGAGCCCGAAAGACCGGAGAAGTTAATGACTAAGATAGGGCCTGAGTGTCGAGTTGTGAGCTATGTGAGTGTTTATGGATCGGGTTGCACGCCGCAACGAGCCTGAGGGATGAATGTATATTGATCGGGTTTCACGCCGCAATGAGCCTTATGGCTATTTATGTATTGTGGATCGGGTTGCACGCTACAAAGAGCCTTATGGCTACTTATATGATTGGATCGGGCTGCACATTGTAGCGATACAGCGCTAGGAATGAAGGAGTCCCTCCAGTGAGCGCAAGTACCTATTGAATGTGAGTATTGAGGGCTGAGAGCCGAGTGTTTGAGCTATTGAGAGCTTGAGTGGCTGTTACCCTGAGAGGTTGCATTTGCTTCCTTTGTTGCTGCACTTAGCTGAATTACTTCATTGTTCTGAACTTCTGGAAAATATTGTATCTGATATTACATGAACTTAGTAAATGTGCAACTGATTTGACTTAAATTTCCGGAATTGAATCATGTCTACTTTCATTGCTGATATTACTGAAATGAACTGTAATTGTATAGCTCATCACTACTTCTCAGTTCCTTATTTATTATTGTTACTTACTGAGTTGGTTACTCACGCTACATCCTATACTTTATGTGCAGATCCAGGTGTTTCCGGTCACGGAGGACGTTGATCGCGTGTGTGGTTGAGTATCGGAGATTCACGAGGTAGCTGCCGGCATTCGCAGTCCTTGTCTCTCCTTCGTTGTTATCTTTCTTTTCAGTATTGGCATTTTGACACAGACTCTTGTAGACACTGTTTCTTAGACTGGTTGTTTAGATGCTCATGACTTGGTGACGCCCCGATGTTTGAGGCTATTTTTCCGCGTTGTATTTTGAGTTTAACTTTTGTTTTTATGAAAACTCGGTCATATAAAAGCTTTTTTGGTTTATCTTTTGTGAAACATTTAAGGTATTTTGAAAATCGACTTGCCTAGTATCATCTATAGGCGCCATCACGACAGGTTAGAGTTTTGGGTCGTGACACATACATTTGTAATACAATTCCGTCAACTATTATGATACATATACAATTATAATACAATTGCGATACATTTTTGAAAATTTGTGAAACAAATTACGATCTTTATCTTATTCAAGTTTCAATCACAACTCTACACTAAAAATCTAATTTAATAGTATTATAATTATATTAGTATTGTACCAAGTATCATTTGGGTATTGATGTATCATATACAAGTCACAGACAATAAATATTTTAGAAAGAAAGAAAAGAAGATTCAAAACTTACCCACAGTTTGATTTTAGAGCAATATTTCAAAATTTATGTACATTTTATCAATAAGAAATAGAGATTTTAGGTAATAGAAATTGAGTTTCAAAATCTTTGGAAGAAAAGTCACAATTTGTGGGGGGGGGGGGGTAATAAAATTAAAGAGATATTTTAGGTGATTATTAAGAAAGAGAAAAAAATGAATTTGACATCCTTTGGAAAAGAAATACAATCTTAAATGTAGGAGATTATTGGAAATGAGGGTGGGTGTCGTGTAACTGACATGTTAAAATCAGAGAATTTTGATTTTTTTTTCTTTTTAATGATTTTGTATAACTTGTAAATATCGATATACAAAGTAATTAATAAGGAATCTAATAAAGGTAATTAATATGTTTCTATTATAGTATAGCCTGATAAAAACCCCTTTAAATTCTTTCGTTATGCAATTTTTAGTGGGCCAAAACAAATGATTTTGGTTGTAAGCCTTTTACTAAGATTTGGGCCTTTCCATCTAAGATCAATTTCTTTACACTACGTACTCATATGAACGATAATACAAATCTATTTTGAAAAGAATAATCATAAATAGCCAGATTTATAACTGGTAATTGAAAAATAGTCACAATTTTAAAAGTCATCAAAATTTAGTTATTTTTTCATGTAAAGATAAAATCTGAACAAAAATATTCTAAAAAATCCGGAAAACTTCCAGCATAATATGCTGAAGTTCGAATATTTTACATACGAGATTCCATCATAATGTGCTGAATTTCATAATATAATAGGGTTCCAACATAATATGTTGGAAATTTATACACATGAGCTCCATAATCCAGTTGGAACTTTCCATGTGCTAGAGTTCCAACATTATATGTTGGAAGTTTATATGCAGGAGCTCCCTAATTCAACATATTATGCTGGAACTTTTCGTGTTCCAGCAAAACAATAGCTATTTTTTAATGGCTTTGCAAACGTTTGATTATTTCTCACTACTCCGAAAATTGGATAATCTGTGCTATTTTCATGTCTATTTTGCTAAAACATTAGGTGAAAACATAAAGGTAGTCCAAACTATTGGGACACTTAACATGAACACTATTGCAATATAATTTTCGCTTTCTCATAATTCTTTGAAAAACTAGCTAGATTATGCTAAATACTTTTCGAGAAAGTTTGTGCTTTCGGATTAGCTGTTAGAGAAAATGTACTTGGAAAAACTTTCTGTTAGTTTTGGTAAAGACCTACCTTTAAATCCTTTCAGTTTCTGAAAACATTTTGCTCTGATTTCCAAAAATCACAAATCTGTCTTTTGGATCAGATAGTTTTGGTTATGTAAAAAGAAAAATCTGATTAAATTTTCTAGATGTACACGGTCGACCACGTCTGATTTTATGGGCTCGAGGGTCTGCCTCAAGTTTAAGTCCATATCGAAGCAAGCTCGAGCTTGAGGAATACGGAGACCAAAGGATCGAGATCGGCAAAATCGACATCGAGTAACGGAATAACGGGATATCCACAATCAACCACAAACCTCAGCGGGAATCTCAGGATTGGTAGAATCATTAACGGTTATTGATATCAATCATGTATTTTGTTTCCGAAATTAAAGTTATACCTTATTTAGGATTCCTCTACTATATATAGAGGAACCATATTCATTTGTAACCATCATACGAATCACATACACGATTACTGAGAAATAATAACACTATGTTCTTTTACTTTCTTACAATTCTCTATTGTTATATTGTTCTTGTTGTTCTTAACGCTTGATCTCGGGCATGTTCCAAACCGAGGTCGATAACTTGCAAACGACACTGGTTTGATCCATTTCAATCATTTAATTCATTTATTCATTTAGTCAATTATCAGTTGGTATTGAATCATATCACGTATCCTTATAACCACGTAACAAGTTTAATTGTTACTCGTATTTCGAGGTAACCAATTTGGCGTCCACCGTAGGTCTAAGGATAATAGTGATTGTTCAGTGCTAATTCTGGTATAACACACTATTTTTACACTTGTTTCTTGTCAAGAATTTTGTTTTCAGGTTAAATCATGTCAAACTCACAAAATACAGCAACACAAGGTGACAACGGCCTCAGACTCCATGAAGAAAATGAGAATGTTATCGCCCCAGGAATCGAGGTGCCAAAAAGTGACCTCGGAGGAGCACCGCGCATCAACCCGGTTGATGTCAGTTCTCATGTTGCCTTGAATACAGATTTAGGTGCAGACCCAGAGTGAAGTGTGCGCAGAGAGGGTCGAACTGACGGTCGAGGAATACAGGGAAAAGGAGACGAAGGAGCCAGTCTCCAAGTAATATTTGAAATATTGCAAGCCCAACAAAACGCCATTGCTTAGTTGCAAAATCAGCACAGGGCACCGAATAGAGCCGAACAAGAGGTTACTCGCCGCACCGAGCCAGTTCCTTATATATCGAGTGATAACATTTCGACAACCGATCCTGCTATAATGAAGATGCTCGAGGAGCTTACTAAGAGAATAGAATCGGGAGAAAAGAAAATCGAGGCCAATGACAAGAAGGTGGAAACTTATAAATCTCGAGTTGACTAGATACCGGGGGAACCACCGATCTTAAAGGGAATGGACTCCAAGAAGTTTGTGCAAAAACTATTCCCTCCGAGTGCGGCTCCGAAACCCATCCCTAAAAAGTTCCGTATGTCTAATATACCTAATTCAACGAGACCCCTGACCAAAATAAGCACGATACTTCCTACATGTGCGCCATAAAGGAAAACGATTTGGAGGATGAAAAAATCTAGTCCGTGTTGCTGAAGAAGTTCGGGGAAACCCTGTCGAAGGGAGCTATGATTTGGTATCACAACTTGCCACCAAATTCTATCAATTCGTTCGCCATGTTAGCAGATTCATTTGTAAAAGTACACGTTGGGACCATAAGGTTGCAACGAGAAAATCAGACCTCTTCAAAGTGAAGCAGAGGGATAACGAGATGCTAAGAGAGTTTGTATCTCGATTCCCAATGGAATGTATGGAATTACCACCAGTTAGTGAAGATTGGGCTGTTCAAGCTTTCAACCAAGGATTGAACGAGTGGAGTTCGATACCATCGCGCCAGTAGAAGCAGAAGTTAATAGAGTACCCGAATGTGACTTGGGCAGATGTTCACAACCGATATCAGTCGAAGATTAGGGTCGAGGACGACCAACTGGGAGCCCCCTCAGGTTCAGTACATCCAAATCGGTCGATAGGTAAAAATCAAAGAGATGCTGATAGAGAATCAAGGACGAATAAAAATCGGTAACAAACATATGTTTCAGATAGAAGGAATAACCATCCGGGATGCAATTCTGCCCAGAATGATCGAAGGGGTGACCGAGGGCAGAATTCTCGGGGACTAATGAGTAAAACTGGCTTCGACAAATATGCAGATCCCACGGAAGCGCCTCGATTATCGGGGTACTATTTCAGTATCGATGCATCAGGGATTGTATCGGCTACCGGGAGGATCAAAGACCCCAGGTGGCCCAGGCCTATACAGACCGATCCCTCTTAAAGAAACCCAAACTTAATGTATAAGTATCATGGCATGCATGACCATAGGACCGAAGACTGCAGACAGTTGAGAGAGGAGGTAGCTCGATTATTCAACGAGGGCCACCTTCGAGAGTTCCTCAGTGACCGAAGACTGCAGAAAGAGACTCCAATAGAAAGAACAAGCAAGAAGAACCTCAGCATGTTATTCACATGATCGCCGGCGGGGTCGACATCCCACAAGGGCCTATATTTAAACGCACCAAGGTGTCGATCACCATAGAAAAACAGACTCGAGACTACGTGCCTGAAGGAACTCTATCGTTCAATGACGAAGAAGCATAAGGCATCTCTCAGTCGCACAACGACGCCCTGGTAATTTCTATTTTGTTAAATAGAATTCAAGTTAAACGTGTTCTAGTGGATTCCGGTAGCTCAACAAACATAATCAGATCAAGGGTCGTAGAGCAGCACGGCCTACTAAACCAAATAGTACCTGCATCTCGAGTGCTAAACGACTTCAACATGGCTAGTGAAATAACAAAATGGAAGATAATTCTACCAGTAAACGTGGTTGGGACTATCCAAGACACAAAATTCCATGTCATCAAAGGCGACATGAGGTATAATGCACTACTCAAAAGGCCCTGGACCTGGACCTGGATCCACAACATGAAGGCAGTATCGTCGACCCTTCACCAAATGATGAAGTCCCCAACGGTGGATGGTGTGAAAACAGTCTATGAGGAACAACACGATGCAAAGGAAATGTTTACACTCGACGAGGTGACGCTGATATCAACACCTTCGACCTCGAAAAATCGAGCACCAAAGATAAGCAGACGACCAAATAGCAATCACCGCCTCCATCCTCAACTGAATCAAAGAAACATGTAAACGAGGAAGAAGAAGAGGATTTCCTCACTCCTTGAACTTTCGTGGTTCCCGAAGAATCAGATGCAACCAAGTCAACGGTTGAAGAGCTGGAACAGGTGATACTGATAGAGTATCTACCCGAATGAAAGGTATACCTAGGAACGGGGTTGACCCCCGAACTCAGGAAACATCTCATTCAATTTCGTATTGACAACATGGATTGCTTTGCATGGTCCCATTTATACATGACAGGAATCCCGCCGGAGATAACAACTCATTGGCTAAGCCTGGATCCCAAGTTCAGATCGATAAAGCAAAATAGGAGGCCCTAGTCCGAGGTAAAACACACCTTCATCAAGGACGAGGTAACCAAAGTTCTCAACATAGGGTCCATTCGGGAGGTAAAATATCCCGAATGGTTAGATAATGTAGTCGTAGTCCCCAAAAAGGGGAACAAACTTAGAATGTGTGTAGACTATAAGGACTTGAATAAAATGTGTCCAAAAGACTCTTTTCCCTTGCCTAACATCGATCGAATGATCGATGCCACGTCCGACCATGAGATTCTTGCCTTTCTCGATGCTTATTCTGGGTATAATCAGATCGAGATGGACCCAGAGGATCAAGAAAAGACTTCTTTTATCACTAAGTCTGGGACCTATTGTTATAATGTAATGCCTTTCGAGCTAAAAAATGCGGGATCTACATATCAACGCCTAGTTAATAAGATGTTTGAAGAACAGATAGGTAAATCAATGGAATTTTATATTGACGATATATTAGTTAAGTCCCTGCGCGCAAAGGACCATTTGACTCATTTGCAGGAGATATTCGAAATCTTGAGGAAGTAAAACATGAAGCTTAACCCCGAAAAGTGTGCTTTCGGGGTCGGATCGGGCAAATTCCTTGGCTTCATGGTGTCAAATCGGGGAATCGAGATCAACCCCGATAGGATTAAGGCCATCAAGGACATCGCCGTCGTGGACAGTGTGAAATCCGTTCAGAGGCTAACCGAACGGATAGCTGCCCTAGGCTGAGTCATTTCGAGGTCATCAGATCAAAGCCACAGGTTCTTTTCCTTACTCAAAAAGAAAAATGATTTTACATGGACCCCGGAATGTCAACAAGCATTAGAGTAATTGGAACGATACCTATTGAGCCCACCTTTGCTCCACATTCCAAAGGCAGTTGAGAAGCTGTACCTATACTTGGTAGTGTCCGAGATAGAGGTAAGTGGTGTATTAGTTCGAGAAGAACAAGGTACACAGTTTGCTATTTATTACGTGAGTCGGGCCTTAGGAGATGCTGAAACAAGGTACCCACACTTAGAGAATTTGGCACTTGCATTAATAAGTGCATCTAGAAAATTAAAGCCATATTTTCATTGTCATACCATATGAGTGATAAGCACTTATCCACTCAGAAATGTTTTGCACAAGCCCGAATTATCGGGTCAATTTGCCAAATGGGCCATCGAACTTGGCCGGTATAATATCGAATATCAACCCCGAATGGCCATTAAGTCTCAAATTTTAGCAGACTTTGTTGCCGATTTTACACTAACCCTTGTACCCGAAGTGAAAAAGGAACTTCTACTTAAATCAGGTGCATTATCGGGGGTATGGAGTCTCTTCACGGACGGTGCCTCGAATGTGAAAGGGTATGGGCTCGGTATTGTTTTGAAACCACCTACTGGCAATATTATTAGAAAATCCATTAAAACGGCCAAACTAACTAACAACGAGGCCGAGTATGAGGCCATGATTGCAGGTCTCGAGCAAGCTAAAAGCTTGGGAGCGGAAGTAATTGAAGCTAAATGCGACTCCCTACTGGTAGTAAACCAGGTAAACGGAACCTTTGAAGTTCGAGAAGATAGGATGCAAAGGTACTTAGCCAAATTGCAGGTAACCTTGAACTTTTTTAAAGAATGGACTCTACAACACATCCCTCGAGAGCAAAACACCGAGGCCGATGCACTTTCCAATTTGGGGTCATCTGTTGAAGAAGATGAGATCAGCTCGGGGACTATCGTCCAACTCTCGAGGTATGTGATCGAGGAAGGACATGCCGAAATAAACTTTACAAGTCTTACTTGGGATTGGAGAAACAAATATATCGAATATTTGAAGAATGGGAAACTCCCGTCGGATACAAAAGAATCGAGGGCCTTACGGACCAAAGCTGCTAGATTCACATTAGACGAAGATTGAATATTGTACAGGAGGACGTTTAATGGTCCATTGGCGGTATGCTTAGGACCAGGAGATACTGACTATGTTCTATGAGAAATCCTCTAAGGCACTTGTGGGAACCACTCTGGCGCCGAGTCACTAGTTTGAAAGGTCATCTGAGCAGGATATTATTAGGATAGCATGGAAAAAGACTCTAAGGAGTTCGTTCGAAGATGCGATAAATGTCAAAGGTTTGCACCGATGATCCACCAGCCCGGCAAACAACTTCACTTGGTCATATCCCCATGGTCGTTCATAAAGTGGGGAATGTACATCGTCGGTCCTCTGCCATCGGCCCCAGGTAAAGCTAAGTTCATATTATTTATGACTGACTATTTCTCTAAATGGGTTGAAGCACATGCCTTCGAAAAAGTTAGGGAAAAAGAAGTGATCAACTTCATATGGGATCATATCGCATGTGGATTCGAGATACCTGCGGAAATAGTATGTGATAATGGAAAGTAGTTCTTCGGCAGAAAAGTAACGAAATTCCTCAAAGATCACAAAATAAAGAGGATACTATCAACATTGTATCACCTTAGTGGGAACGGACAAGCCGAATCAATGAACAAGACTATCATCCAAAACTTGAAAAAGGCTAAACGAAGCCAAAGGGAAGTGGAGAGAAAAATTGCACGAGGTCTTATGGGCGTATCAGACAACATCGAAGTCCAGTACCGGAGCAACTCCATTTTTCTTAGTATATGGCTCCGAGGCCTTGATACCGGTCGAAGTCGGAGAGCCCATTGCTAGATTTCGATATGAAACAGAGGAATCAAACCACGAGGCCATGGGTACCAGCCTCGAGTTGTTATATGAAAGATGAGAAGATGCATTCGTTCGAATGGCATCACAAAAATAACGGATCGAGAGATACTCCAACAGAAGAAGTAACCTTCGACATTTCAGAGTCGGGGACTTGGTCCTAAGAAAAGTCACCATCAATAATCGAGACCCTAATAAAGGGAAACTCGGTCCTAATTGGGAAGGACCCTACTAGATCCTCCACATTTTCGGAAAAGGTCCTTACAAACTCAGAACAATGAACGATGAACCATTGTCGAACAACTGGAACATATCACTCCTTAAGCAGTACTATTGCTAAGGTATGCCTTTCTCTTTTCTTTCATTTACATAAATATTTGAAACTAACTCATTGCAGGAATTCGATCCAAGAAATCGAGACCTCGGGTTTTAATGTACGCGTTGCACTCTTTTTCCCTTAGACCGGTTTTTATCCCAAATGTATTTTTTGGCAAGGTTTTTAACGAAACAACAATTATTTGCTACCTAAGGATAGTTCAACAGTATCCAAGGCTTCATTGCAATCAACCTCGAATACTGGGGGGAATCACCCTAGGATATTATATATCAACGGGTATTGATAGGAAGAATTTTGTAACGGTCCAAACGGTCGAATGAATCGTGTCCATACAGATTAGCCGAGTCCCGACAAAAAAACATGTACATATATAAAATTATTCAAAGAAGCATTCTATTTTCTCAAACATCTCATGTTTCGAAGTAAATTCTCTACTATACGAGTCATGTACTTATGATTTTGATCTATTGTGCAAAACTAACACTTGTGAAAAATGGCTCAAGGGACAAGTACGAGCATACCTCGAACACTCGGGGACTGCACATTCGAGCTATCTTAGTTCGAAATCATAAGACCTAAAAGAGGAACCCCTCGATATATAGGCCAAGGCCATCACACTCGGGGACTAACATTTCGAACAAGTTCGCATTGTTATCGGGAAATAAGTCCAAGAGACATAACCGAAGGCTACGACCATATTAAAGGCTACGGCCATATTAAAGGCTACGACCACATTAAAGGATATGACCACATTAAAGTCTACGGCCAAAATAACCCGACTCGTAGACGTCCGACTTCCGCTATAAACAAAAGGCCTTCAAATAATTTTAAAACCCGGTTAAATAGGGCTACCCTCGGCAAAGTAAATAAAAAAGGGTTTCGACAAAATCATCCCTCGAATAATTTAAAGGCTTCGATAATATCAGCATTTGAAAAAACCTCAAGGGGTATCACATTATCTTAACACAAAAACGTTAAGACACAAAAAGAAAAATAGGGTTTCGATCATCGGACCTTCGAAAAACCCAATGGGTATAAAAAATATATGCTAAGGCATTTTCACTAAGTCTTTTAGCCGAAAAGGGAAAAATAATAGCCATTTTTAGAAGCCGAATTGGCCCAACCTAAAGAGCCTAAGGACCAATTTAAAGAGCCTAAGGGCCAATCTAAAGATCCTAAGAGACAATCTAAAAGAGCCCAAGGGTCGATACAATTAGAGTTCGAGACCTCGTTCTCCCTTGATCCGAAAGGGTTCCGCTATTCCGAGCTCAAATAAAAGTCAATTATAGCTCGAAGGTTCACCTAAAAACCCTAAGGGGTATATAGTTGCAAGATCCAAAATCTTAACAATCGTAGATAAAAAACTAAGGGTTGACTTTATCCTAAAACTCAAGATTTATTCAAACTTGGTTATTAAAGATAAAACATGTATCAGTTCGAACGATCCACCCCCGAGATAAAGTCTCGAATGAATTTCGAACTCGGGGACTTGCCCTCGTATAAACAAAAAGCTTAAGGGTTTATTTCTGTTACGAATTGAATTACGACAATAAAAAATTTCGACGATTTCAATAAGTACAAAAAGCTTATCTGGAATTGAAAACATACGAAGGCTTCAAGAAGAAATTTACTATTATATATCAAAAACATGTACAAGAGGCCATCCAAAACCTTAAAAAGGAGAAAATCTAACTACGATCGGGGTTAGTCCCCTTAGGGCCGGCTTCATCTCGAGCAGCTTCTCCAGGAGCAACTTCTTTAGCTGGCTCATCTCCATCTTCTCCACTTCCGAGCCTGCCTCGGCTTCCCTCTACGTCATCATCATCGTCGGTAGAAGCGAGCTGCCTGGCTTCGGTCTCGAGTTCTTTGGTCCGAGCAATTTGCTCGGAGAGGTCAAAACATAGAGCATGAATTTCCTCGAGGGTTTCCCTCCGGGATTGTCACTTTGCCAAATCACTACGCCACTGCTCCCCATCGGAAGCCTCCCTTAGTTGTGTTTGAATAGCTTCAGCATCAGCCCGGTACATGGCAATGGACTTGTCCGCCATGACCTTGGTCTTCTCTGTGTCCGCCTTGGCCTCAGCAAGCCTAACTTTGATTTCTTCGACCCTCTTGGCCTGGGATGAACTTTTCTCTCTAAGGCTTTGGATTTGGGCCTCTGCCGAAGATAGTTTGGCCAAAGTTGCCTCATTTTCCGCAACAAGGAGCTCTATTCTACCTTTCCATTGATCACAGTCGGTCTTGACCTGATCGACCTCTACCTGGAGCAGCTCGATATTCTCCACCATCTGCTACAACTGAGATATCGAAGTATTAGCTTCCACAGTCGAGTTGATTCCATATTTATCCGAAAGGGTAGTTACCTGCTTGTCTAACTCAGCCTCCGCTTCATGAGCCTTGTCCAGGTCTGCTAGAAGATCCTTTATGACCTCGTCCTTTTGGCCACAAAGTATCTTCAGGGAACTTCTCTCTTATGAGACCTTCTGAAGTTCGGCTTCACACTGGCTAAGGTCAGCTTGGCATTTGGCATAAGCCTACACAAATAAGAGAACACAAGTTAGATCTGTAAGGAAAGAGGAGAAGAGAAATAACCGAAATGTGGTTGGTACTTACTTTAAAAAAAAGACGTTGCGTATCCTCCATGAGGATCGAAGCATCAGTAATATCGGAGGCGTCATCGACCCCCAAGAAGCAATCTCTGTAAGGATCACCTGCGCTAGAGCCTCCGCCGATCTCGGAGGTCATCAGCCTTTGGGCCTTCCTTATTGCTTCTTCAGAGAAGACCGGCATTGAAGGCAGTTGACCTATTGTCATGGCCCCAAGAGAATCGCTCGGGGCGCTCTGTCCGATATTCTAAGTTTTAGAACCGGCCCCGCCGGTATAGAAGTTGATGATCGAGAAATCACCTCGACCTCAGGAGACCTAGGGTTCACCCTGAATTTTCTTTGAAGCCTCCTCGATAGGAGGCTCAGTTATAGCGGGTGGCAGCTCGGAATGTGGGGTGACCTCGGAGGCCTTCCTTGGGCGGTCTATCAACGCCGAAGTATCTTCTTCTTCTTCTTCTTCTTCTTCTTCTCATCCTGATCTCTCAACTTTTGGACCGTGTCCACCGGGAGAGCGACCATTTTTCTCCTCACCCTTCGAGGTTCGGGTTTGGAGAATTCAGATTGTGAGAGATCCTTTCTCTTATAATCTTTCCACGGCCTCAGATCCAGGGACTTGGTCTCTCCTCCTTCACTCGAAGGCCTCAGAATGGCGTCCTTGGTCAGACCTACATGAGGAAAGATTAGTAATGAAGAAAGCATGTAATTACTTCAGAATGCGTAAGAAGAGATTCTTACCATGGTTCTTGGCCTACCACATGCCCTTGACCAAATCCCTCCACGCTCTTTTAGCACGAGTCGAAGTATAGGCGAGCTTTTGGATTCAATCTTCAAAATCGGGCACCGCCTGAGGCATCGAAGGGACAACTGCATGATTAAAGAAAAATATTAGGTAAAATCAAAAGAAACACGAAGATTAGAAAATAAAAATTCACTTATGTTTGAGATTCCATTCCTCAGGGAACGACATATTTTCCTTGATATTATATCACAGGTCCTCACCCGTATGAATCGGCTCATCGAGCCTCCATATTTATCCTCGCCGATGCTCAAGAATAGAGTCTTTGTTGCTCGACAGTGAAGCTGAATTAGCCTTCGATAGAGTCGATACTGGTACAATTGCATAAGATGATTCATAGTGAACTCCAACCCTCCGACCTCGTTGGAGAAGAAGCGCAACATAATCCCTACGCGCCAAAGTGAAGGATGGAGCTGACCGTGGGTGACTTCGTACCTCCTACAGAAGTCGAAAATCACCGGGTCGACGAGACTCAGTGTGAAGGGGTAAGTGTAAACACTTAAGAGCCCCCTCACATGCGTGGTGATGCTCTCTTCAGGTGTAGGAATGCGCACCACTACCTCAGAACCCCATTAACAATCCTTCTTCATAGCATCGACGTGGCCCTTAGTAATCGAACACATTACATCGACACATGTTCGCATCGACCCGACACCGATGAGAGGTTCTCGACTTTAAAGTCAGTTTTAAGGACGCATGGGCCTAGAACGTATTCATGGGGGGATGGTTCTACCGGTGTCTTATCACCGTTCGGCCCCGAAGAGGAAGACAGAGCCTTTTCCTTTTAAGGCACAGTTTTTGAGATTTTTGCCATTTATGTATGTGAAGGAAGTAGAAAGAAGGTGTAAAATTGGTGGCTCCAGTAAAAACAACGGTGGCGTAACGAACGACGATAAAAGAAAGATAAGGAGAATTGGGAAATCAAGAGTTTATAATCAAAGCAAAGTAAAGTTTGAATCAACAAAAGAAGTGGTATTTATAGGCTTGTGACGACAGTTCGGTATCACTAGTGGCCGACCGACGATTGACATGCAGTGATGGTTTTGGGAACCGAACCGACAGGACGTTTCGATCACATCCCTCGCTTACGTGACGAAGACGACGTCATGATCGAGGTACGTGGGAATCAAGGCTCAAATCGTTTCTTATCATTTCATTTTAAGAAACACGAGGACTATCTGTATACGATTAAAATTGGCCACGTTCGATTTTATGGGCTCGAAGGTGTGCCTCGAGATTAAGTCCATATCGAAGCAAGCTCTAGCTTGAGGAACATGGAAATCGAAGGATCGAGATCTGGAAAGATCGACATCGAGTAACGAAATAACAGGATATCCGCAATCAACCACAAATCTCGACGGAAATCTCGGGATTGAAAGAACCATTAACGGTTATTGATATTAATCATGTATTTTATTTCCGAAATTAGAGTTATACCTTATTAAGGATTCCTCTACTATATAAAAAGGAACCATGTTTATTTGTAACCATCATACGGATCACATACACGATTACTGAGAAATAATAACACTTTGTTCTTTTACTTGCTTACAATTCTCTACTGTTCTTATTGTTCTTGTTGTTCTTAACGCTTGATCTCGGGCATGTTCCAAACCGAGGTCGATAACTTGCAAACGACACTGGTTTGATCCATTTCAATCATTTATTTCATTTATTCATTTAGTCAATTATCAATTGGCATTGAATCAGACGTATCCTTATAACTACATAACAAGTTTAATTGTTAATCGTATTTCGAGGTAAACACTATAAAATAACAAAAAAAGAGAATTCTTTTTCCATCTAAAGATAATTAACTTATTGCTATTTTCAAGACTTAACGAGGAAGAGTGGTAAGTTATAAAGGTCCCCAGCTAAGTCGTACTCCCTACATTTCAATTTAGATGATGTGGCAAAGCATGAAATAACGTTTAATAAATAAATAAAAGAAACTTTTGAAATATGTGGTCGTAAAAATTTAATTGGCAAAAGCTTTGTGAGGTCATAACATTTATGTGGCTATAAAAACTTCTCATTAAGGATAGAGTATGTAAAATAAAAAAAATTAAAGCTATATTATATCTAAATATGAAATGTGTCATTTTCTTAAGCGAATTAATAAGAAAAATATGTCAGTTAAATTGAAACGAAGGGAATACTTGTTTTACAATAGTTAACATGAAAAGGAAATGTTCATTATTGAATTTCTAACACTTTATCTAAGAAATTAAGTGATTAGAACACTTGTATTTATTATAAATTTAGATGTGAAACATGTCCTCATCAAGTGTGAGTATTTTTATTCTTTTTTTTTTTGACCAAATATATTGGTAATTGAAAATCTTTATTGGTAGAAGATAGTGATAAAAAACAGTCGGACAAACTTTTTACGTGCACTGCACTATATTAAATTGTCTGAATCGTCGTCTATAAGCTTAAAGTTTTAAAGGGAAATTGAATGCTGACATTACTAATTTTAGATTAAGAGCTTATTGCCTTTTAAGTATTTATCTAGTTCTTTGGCAATGATAAAAAATGCTTCAAAACACTTACTTTTAGACATAAAAAATATAGAAACGGCGATGATTTAAAAAGTCATCCCGTGTATTCCTAGCTAATTCTGTGTTCCGAGGTTGTGAAAACCTCATTATATCTCACCTCGATTTGCGTGCGCAACCCAGGCGTATAGCCGGGAAGCCGTTATGTGAAATACTGATAAAAATGATATTTTTGTTTTGAAATTTGAATAAAATTGACTTTGGTCAATATTTTTTGTAAACGGACCCGGACCCGTGATTTGACAAGTCCCGGAGGGTACAAAGGAAAATATGGGACTTGGGTGTATGCCCATAATCGAATTCCGAGGTCCCAATTCAGAGAAATAAATCTTTAAAGAAAATTATTTTCTGAAAAATATAAAGGTTTTTGAAAATGAAATTTTATGTGAAACCTGTGGTTTCAGGCCCGTATCTTGATTCCGGCGTCCTATACAGGTTCTCTATGATTTATATGTGCTATCTGTGAAGGTTGGTAAGAAACGGACTTCGTTTGACGTGATTCGGATCAAAAATACAAAATTTGAAGTTTAAAGAAGTTTTGAGAAATTTCATGAATTTTGGAGTTTAATTCGTTATTTTTATGTTATTTTGGTGGTTTAATTACCCGAATAAGTCCGTTGGATATTTATGAGATTGTGTGCGTAATTGGTTTGGAGCCTCGAGGGCTTGGGTAAATTTTGGGTAGGTGTCGGGGTGTTTTGGAACTCAAAAAACTGGTGTTGGAGGCTGTTTCTGGTGTCAGGTGTTTTGTGCTATGCAAACGCATAGCACAAGTTTGGAGGGGGGAGGAATTACTCTATGCGAACACATAGCTTTAGAGTGGGGTTGGGGGTTGGGTAGAGGTAAGCCTATGCGAACACATAACTTAGAGCGCGATCGCGGGGAGGGGGTCCTGGAAGGCTATGCGAACGCGGAGGCTGGGATCGCGAACGCACTGCCTTAGCGGGGATCTGGGGGTTGGGCACCTTTAACCCTGTGCGAACGCGGCCCCACGCTCGCGAACGCACAGGTAAGATTAGTTAACTCTCCGCGAACGCAACCTGCGGCCCGCGAACGCGGAGAAGAAATTCGCCGAGTTATTTTAAAATGTCCAAAACAGAATCAATACGGGATTCTTCACCATTTTCATAAACCTCTTCTTCTCCAAACCTCTAAGGCGATTTTTGGAAGAATTTCTTCACCATAACCTCTTAGGTAAGTGATCTTTGACTTATTTTCTTCCATTTTTATTGACACTCATTAGATTTTAGGCCTAAAAACATGGGATTTAAGGTAGAAAATTGGGGATTTGGATAGAGTTAGTTTTTTTTAATTAAGTGGGAATTTGACCTCGTTTTGGAGTCGGATTTTAAAATAAATTATATATTCGGGCTCGTGGGGGAATGGGTGATCGGGTTTTGGTCCGAACCTCGTATTTTGACCAAGCGGGCCCGGGATCGATTTTAGGAATTTTGGGAATAATATTGGGAAATCTATAATTAAGCACTGGAATTAAATTGTTAAGCAATTATTGATGTTATTGAGTCAATTATGTTTAGATACGATTGATTTGGAGTCGGGTTTGAAAGGAAAAGCGGTGCTAGAGGCTTGATTTAGATCCTTGGAGTCGAGGTAAGTGTTTGGCCTAACCTTAGCTTGAGGGAATAGGTGTTGAGTCATATGCGCTACGTGTTTATTCTTCAATGTATAGGTGAGGTGACGAGTACCTATAAATTGTTGTCAAGCATGCCCGTGAGTCGGTTTTCTATGATATATGTGTTTTTTTCCGACACTTACTGTGTTATGAAGTAGATTTCCTTTTGGAGGTTATTCAATTGTTGGAAAATACTTGGTTGTGAACATTGTTAATTGTTCGGTTGAGGATTATTTTTCTAAGTTATACATCTGAGCGAGATTGGTTATAGCTGTGTCCTTGCCGGGATGGTGACGTTTTCTGTTATTATTTTCTTGCCGGGATGTTGTGACTTATGATTTATGTAGTTGATTTTCCTTGCCAAACTGTTGTTCTTGATATTGTTTGGGTGAGGAAGAGTGTAAAACACGAAGGGTGATGCCGTGTATTTATTTATTGCGTTGTGAGGATGAGAGTGTAAAAGCACGAAGGGTGATGCCGTGCACTTGTTTTGGTGGGGATGAGAGTAAAGCACGAAGGGTGATGCCGTGCACTTGTTTATTCTATGTGGTTACTTCCTGTTGCTATTTTGATACTTAGACTGTTGCTTTGTTCTGTGATTCAGTAATTGTTTCCCCCTTGTCCCCAGCATGTTCTCCCCTGCTTTTATACTTAATTGCTCATTTTCTACCGTTATTTCTGTTATATATTATTGAATTGCACAAGTGTTTATTGTTTGTCGTGTCCTAGCCTCGTCATTACTTCGCCGAGGTTAGGCTCGGCACTTACTCAGTACATGGGGTCGGTTGTACTGATGCTACACCTTCACTTCTTTATGTTGTGCAGATTACGGTACCGGACCCGGTGGACACTGATCGAGGGAGTATCCTTCAGTCCACAGGCGACACTGAGGTAGTCCTGCAGGCGTCCGCAAGCCTTGGCGTCACCTCCTATCTCATTCCTTTTTCTGTCTTTCCTTTGTATTTCTGAGACAATTGTACTTGTTTATTCAGACCTTTATTTTTAGTGTTCTTAGACAGTCCGTGAAGTTGTGATACCAGTTCTGGGGTTTTTACTAAGGATTTTGTAATGCTATTTATCTAATGTGCTAGATTTCATATCTTCCGCACCCTTGTTCATATTTATTCTTGTTTATCACTTTTCTTTTAACTGCCTAATAATAAGGAAATAAGTATATTAACCAGAACGTTGATTTGTCTAAGGAGTTCAACGTTAGACGCCATCACTATCCCGACGGTGGAATTTCGGATCGTGACAAAAACAAATTAAAAGTCAAAAGTTAGTTCTTACCAACTTATGCCAATCCAAACACCTCTATATATCATGACACAAACTTGTGTACGTCCGGTCAATGGTACGAGGCTTCCAAAACAGGAAAGGATTTTCGAAAAACTGGTCATAAAAATCATTAGCTCGGTATTTACTACAAATATGAGAATGATAGAATCTGTAAGGGTAGTCAACAAGCTCTGAACTGTATTGTTGAATGACCTTACAAGAATTTAGAAACACAACGGGTGTATTTGGTATAACTGAAAATGTATTTCGTGGAAAATGTTTGCTAAGAAAATATTTTTTTGGAAAATAATTAGTAATCTTACTTATTTTCCGATGTTTGGTATGCAAATTAAGAAAAATAATTTCTCAAGAGTATCATAAATAATTTAGATACTATAAACGTGAAACCATAAACTTTCGAACGGACAACCATCCTAACCCATAAATTGGATAAACTTTTGAACAACTAAACTTATGAACCCGTAAACTCTATAATTTGTAAACCTGCAAACTTCCAAACACATAAACCTATGTACTCATAACTTTTGAACTCGTAAAATTTTGAANGGGGGGGGGGGGGGGGGGGGGGGGGGGGGGGGGGGGGGGGGGGGGGGGGGGGGGGGGGGGGGGGGGGCGTAGGCGAGAGAAGAGGGAGGAGGTTGGGTTAGACGTGAGAGTATGTGGAGTTTTGAAAAATGTTATCCCAACTTTTTCTAAGGAAGTCATTTTCCTCCAACTTCAGAAAAATGTGTTATCTAGAAAAACATTCTCCAAACTATATTATACAACTAAACAGTTACAAATAGGAAAATATTTTTCGGAAAATATTTTCTGTCGTACCAAACACGCCCAACATTCTAACAGATTTTTGAATGGAATGATTTCGACTATCGATTTGTTGAAACAAAAAAAAAAAAAAAAAAAAAAAAA
>ML274680.1:135659-154007 GCA_005239495.1 Nicotiana undulata | reverse complement strand
GGATAAACGTCGTCATTTTTTTTTTTAAAAGAAACAATTCACCCTCTTTCTCCCCCAACCAATAAAAAAAAAAAAAAAAAAAAAAAAAAAAAACAAGTTTTGAAATTGAAATTGAAAGAATATTTTAAAGTATTTTTCTAGACATGAATTTTACTAAGTTGAAGATTTTGTGTGCGAAAGCCGAAAACTATCTGCTCACTTCAAATACTCCTCAAAACAAAATTTTCAACATCAAATTTTTTATGGTAAGTTGAAATTATAATAGACAACATTATAAAACTAAATTAGTTTACAAATAATAAAATTGTAATGATTCGGTCGGTTGTTTTGAGCCCTAGCGCGTCGTTCAATGGGTTGAGGCCTTGAGTAGCTCCACTTCATGTTTTATGACTTGTAAGTGTGGTTGGGATTGAATTTCGAGAAGTTCGGAGTTGATTCAGAAGGAAAATTCTCAATTCGGAAGCTTAAAATTGGAAGAGTTGACCGATGTATGACTTTTGAGTAAATGACCTCGGAATCAGAATTTGAAGGTTCATATGATGATTTCGGACTTGGGCGTGTGTTCAGGTTGAGTGTCGGGTGGCCGGGAGCAATTCAGCGCGTATTGTAGAAAGTTAGCATTTTGAAGGTTTTTGAATTTCTTAAGTTTGATTTGAAGTGGACTTTGATGTTTGGATGTCCATTTGGGATTCCAAACCTTGGAATAGGTTCATATGGTGATTTGTAACTTGTACCTAAAGTTTGGCGTCATTCCAGAATGTTTAAGTGAAATTCGGACGCGTTCATCGAAGTTTATATGTTGAAAGTTAAAAAAAAGGTTTTGATCGTTGATTCGTAGTTTTGATGTTGTTTGGTGTGATTCAAGGCGTCAAGCAGGTCCGTGTTATGTTATGGAATGGGTTGGTGTGATTGGATGGGGTCCCGGGGGCCTCGGATATGTCTCGGGATGGTTTTGGACTATTTGCTTTGTTTTGTGATTGCTCGTTTCTGATTTTTGGGTTGCTCATCGCGATTGTGTACATAGGCTCATGATAGAGGAGTTTGTCTGATGGTTCATCGCGTTCGAGTGGCAAGGGTCGTGAATGTGAAGTGCTAGAAGGTTGTCTTGGGCTTGGAAAGTTGTTCTTCGTGATCGCACGGATATGTTCGCGAATGTGGAAGGTGTTGGTCTGAGGCATGAAGGTTTGGCCTTCGCGTTCGCAGAGCTGGGCTCACATTCACGTAGGCTGATCAGGCATAGGTTCACGATCACGTTGATTTTTTCGCGTTCACGTAGAGGATACCTGGGGAAACTGATATTGGCCTTCGCGATCGCGAAGGTATTCCCGCGATCGGGAAGAAGAAGGGCCTTGGCAGACTTGTTTTTAAATCAGGACTTAGCTCTCACTTCTCTCATTTTTCACTTGGATGGCAGAATTTGGGGAGCTATTTTGAGGATTTATTCATCAAGCAACACAAGGTAAGTGATTCCACTTATTGCAAGTTAAATACATGAGTTATATATGGATTGAACATGAAAATTGTGGGAGTTGAGGAAAAAACCTAGAATTTGGTATTTTTAGATTTTGACCATGAAATTGGACATGGAGTTAGGAATAGATTATATTTGAGTTTGTGGTGTTATGGTTAAAGTTAATCTTCGAAATTTTTTGGAATCCGAGCACGTGGGCCCGAGGGTTGACTTTTTTGACTTTTCGAGCGGAGTTGGGAATTGTTATAGATTATTAAATTATACGCATTGGAGTATATTTTGATTGATTTGCATATTACTTTACTAGTTTCGGATCGATGGGCGTTGGTTTGAGGTGTTAGAGAGGCGTTGGAGCGGTTATGAAACTTCGAAGCGAGGTAAGTGTCATGTCTAACCTTGTGGGGGGAGGGGGGGAACCACCCCCTAGGTATTTGATATATGTTCTACTTGTTGTGGGGGTTACGTACGCATGAGGTGACGAGAGTCTGTACATAGCTAGGTTCATATTATGTCAAAGTAGACGTAGTCCTTTATTATGTTATTACTTGCACTATTTGAACTCATATTTTCTAGTTTGAATTGCTTGAATTACTAAATAAGAATTTTGTTAAAGATTATCTTAAATCGAGCTTCATTATCTAGAGATTTGGTGGACTGTTAATCATTGATGAGAATATATATTCATGTATGGGCTTACCCTGAAGTTGTAAATACATAATGTGCGAATCCGAAGAGTTTTATTATTCTTGTAGATCAGGCTGAATGCCTCGAAAATATCTATATATATATATATATATATATATATATATATATATATATATATATATATTATGAGATGCATCCATGGATCGGGTCGTACGACCTCGGCAGTATATGTACATGACTATATGGATCGGGGCGAACGACCTCGACATAATTCATGCGTGAAATTGTTAAGAGTATGAATACCCACGAGATTACACTCTTAACTAAACTTTAAAATTACGTAATACTCTCTTTATGTCATGAGATCGGATATCTAATTGAGGGTTCATGTTTGTTGAGATAGCATGTGGCCCTTGGAGACATTTTAACTAATAATTGTTATTAGCGGATTTTGTTATCTATTGTTCCTTATTCTATTGATCTTGTTGTATTTCATGTCTATTTATGATTCCTGCATTATATTTATTGGACTACTAGTATGTGTCGATGTCGACCCCTCGTCACTACTTCTCCGGGGTTAGGCTAGATACTTACTGGGTACGCGTTGATTTATATATTCATGCTACACTTCCGCAATAAATGTGCAGGATCTAACAGTTTCATTCGATGGTCATCTTGGCACGTAGGCGCCACTACTGAGGAGACTTTATGGTGAGCTACTCTCTATGATACGCACCGCAGCCCTCAGAGTTTCCATCTTATTTATTTACTTTATTATGTCTATTTCATTTCCCAGACTGATATTGTATTACTATTTCACTATTTAGTAGATGCTCTTTGATTGGATGTTGTCATATGTTACTTTATATCTTACTAATGTCTTAAGTATTCATGATCTTTAGATGCATTGAATTCTTGACTTAATAAAACTTATGATTTAAAAAAAAAATCAAGTTGGTACATCACCGTTGGCTTGCCTAACGACGACGTTAGGCTCCATCACGATCTATAGTGGGTTTTGATATGTGACAGCTTGGTATCAGAGCACTAGGTTTACTTGGGTATCACGAGTCATGAGCGAATCTAGTAGAGTCTTGCGGATCAGTATAGAGGCGTCTGTGCTTATCTTCAAGAAGCTACATGGCTGTTAAGAGTACTTCCCTTCTTGATTCTTCATCGTGCGGTTTGGTTCCGTTGAAGATTATGCCTTCATTTCCTTCCTACTTATTCTTATACGATGTTGAGCTCTCGCTATCAATTGGGCATTGGGGAGTTGTAGTGGTACTGCAGATGTGGTGCATGATGTTTCTCCCAGTGTATTCGAGCGGGCTATTATCGTAGTCTTTTGGAAGGATGCCCTGTCGTTTCAGCCCAGTGCTAGTGTTGCCTATGGTTTTGAGGTTATGCACAGTGTATTATGATGTTCATGCATTATTGTTGCACAATGTTGGTGTGAATGGTAAAGTTCTTATCTATGTGTCGCAGTCGTGAATGACTCGAAAGAATGATTACTTGGTTCTTGGTTTAGAAGTTTTGAAGTCCGGCGGAGGAAAGGCAATTAGACTATGGATGTTCAGGCCTTGGTTGACGGAGTAGCGAGGATTGATATTTTCGAACGTAGTGGAATTCTCATTGGTGTGGTGTTTACATCCTTGGTCGAACGCATTAAGGCTCATCTGCGTCATGGTCTTCTTTGAATTGCCTCTGAAGCAGGGTGTTGTGGAATGGTGCCTAAGTAGCGGCTATCAGAGATGGCGATGTATGGCAGCATTAGAGAAGAAACAATATTTCTAGTTTTAATGGCTCGAGAGAGATGATCTTCGAGGAGGCTTAGAATTGGTAGAAATTTATTAGTTTGGATGTTACAGGGATGGATTATGATTGGAGGCAGTATTTGGTAAAAATTGTGAGAAATGACATGGTGGGAGGTGTCTCACGGAGGTTGAATTGCCAGAGGTCAAGTAGTTCGTTTTGAAAGGTGGTTAACTCAGAGTGGGAATGTCAGCATATCGTATGGATATCGTGGTAAGATGGCCACATGCTTCCAGAAAGCTTGGTGCGATTATGGGCATGACGAATGACGAGCTCGAAACACACAACTAAATTACGCTCGCTAGTCAAAGATAGTATAGTATAATAATGTATCCACAGGGATTGGAGTTAAATAGTATTTCATAGTTTGTAGCTAGATTGCGATCCAGGAGAATCAACAATCGAGATTTACATGATCACAGACGAAATATAACTAAGAATCTAGAACTTATTGACTATGACAATCGCAACAAAAGTAAGTAAGGAAGATATCAATGGGAGAAAATATGGGTTGATTGGATAGGTGAAAGATAATTGCATGGGATTTAACTGTAACGACCCGACAGATCGTTTTGGGTAAATGCATTTCACTCGGTGTTCTGAGGGCTTGAGTATCTCCGCATGATGTATATTGACTTGCGTGAATCGTTGGTATTGGTTTTCAAGTTATCCGGAATCAATGTGGAAGAATATTGTGATGGCCTAAAAGGTCATCTTATGTTTTAAAACTCAATTCTGCACTCGTTAGCCTTAAAAATCTCATTTATACCCTCCTCAATTTGCGTGCACAGTTCGGGCGTATTTCCGGAAAGCTTCTATGTGGAAAATTTCAGAAATAATAATTATTAGCCTTAAAAGTGATTTTTGTTGACTTCGGTCAACATTTTGAGAAAACGGACCCGGACTCCTGTTTCAACGATCCCAGTGGATCCATAGTAAAATATGGGATCTGGGCGTATGCCCATATTCGAATTCCGAGATCCCTGGTTCGAGAAATGAATTTTTGACTAAATATGAAAGACTAAAAATTTAAGATTTTATAGAATTTGCTTAATGTTTGATCTTGTTGATATCGGGCCCGTATCTTGGTTCCGAATCCCGATATAGGTCAGTTATGATATTTATTGTGAAATTTTGTGAGAAACGGAACTAATTTGACATAATTTAGGCCTTCGGTTGAGAAAATAGAAATTTTAAAGTGTTCTTGAGAATTTCATATGTTTTGGTGTTAAATTCGTAGTTCTAGGTGTTGTTTTGCGATTTGATCGCACGAGCAAGTCTGTATGATATTTTTAGACTTGTGTGCATGTTTGGTTTGGATCCCTGAGGGCTCGGGTGCCATTCAGGCGATGCGCAAGTTGAGTTCAAACCTTAACAGGGTTACTGGTGCACCGGATCTAGTGTGCCCGCACCTGCGAGCTCGTAGGTGCGAGCAATAGTCCCGCAGGTGCGAGCAATAGTCCCCCAGGTGCGACCCAAGTCTGGGATGACATTTTTCGCAGATGCGGACTTTCTCCGCAGGAGCGGGAACGTAGAAGCGGAACCCTGTCCGCAGGTGCAACCCCAATCGACGAGTTCTTTTCTGCAGAAGCGGACGTTAGGTCCACACATGCGGATCCGCAGGTGCGACCAAAGCAACGCAGATGCGAAGGTCGCTGGGCAGTGAGTTCATTAATTCGGGACTCAAGACATTTTCTCCTCATTTTCAAAAGGTAGAAGACCTAGGGGAGATTTTTCATAGACATTTTCTTCCCCAAATCATAGGTAAGTGTTCCTTAATTCGTTTCTTTCAATCTTTTACTTCAGTTTACAAGAATTCAACCTAAAACCTAGGAACTTCCATGGTAGAAATTGGGGGTTTGGTTAGAATGAGGGATTTTTGGGAAATGAGAAATTGGACCTCAATTTGGGGTCGGATTCAAAACTAACTACATATTCGGGGTCGGGGGTGAATGGGTGAACTGATTTTTGTCCGAACCTCGAGTTTTGACCAAGCGGGCGCGGGATCGGTTTTTTACTTTTTGGGGGAAAATTTGGAAAATCTATAATTGTGTATTTAGATTGATTTCTTTGGCGATAATTGATGTTATTAAGCTAATTATGATTAGATACGAGTGGGTTGGAGGTGAATTATAGAGGAATAGCGGTACTTGAGCAGTGAGTGGCCTGCAGATCAAGGTAAGTGTTATGCCTAACTTTGTTGATGGAATTTTTTCCTCCTATTTGTCAGTGTTTGCTACATGCGGGGGTGATACATATATGAGGTGATACGCATATATGTATGTGCCGGGGTTAATCATGCTCCGGGGTAGATTATGTTATAATTGTGTCTCGTAGAATTATATAATTTCCTTGCTTCATGCCTCGCTTGATTTACAGATATTAAGAACATAGTATAAAATGTTAGGGATAAAGACCTAGCCTAATATAACTTGATCAAATTTGATAGAATTCTGAGAATACATTGATGTGTCTAGTTTGGTCATCTCTATGCGTGATCACTACTACATTGCTACGGACGATATTTTGAGATGCTTGATTCTATACTTGTGTTTCTAATAAATTGTGAGATTTGTGGAAGTACTTGAATTATACGGCCTTTGAGGGTTTATTGAATCATTGTTGGCTTATAAATGTCACGATTGAGAATTTGTTGGAATATTCGTTTGAACACTCTCTTCAATGTTGTTTATACTTCCTGCCTTGCCATTTTATTGAATTTCATATGCTTGGTGAGGAAGAGTGTAAAGAACGAAGGGTGATGTCGTACCATTGTTTATATTCATTATCATGTGAGGAAGAGTGTAAAGAACGAAGGGTGATGTCGTACCATTGTTTATATTCATTATCATGTGAGGAAGAGTGTAAAGCACGAAGGATGATGCCATGTCATATTATTGAGAGTAAAAGCATGAAGGGTGATGTCGTGCCATTGCATTTACATTTTTATACTTTTGTATCATTGCGAGTTCATGGCACGATGGGTGTTTCCGTGCAAGTAAGGATGAGGGACATGCATTATGTTATGATATTATTTTCTTGCAGATATCTTTATGTCTTACCTTGAATTGTTATGGTAATACTTATGGTTCTTGTGTGGCTTGTCATAACTGTTCTTTCCTTAATATTTATCTCAACCGTTGTTGTGTTGCCTATACCTTCTACTTGTTTAACTTGTAAACATCATGTCTACTTCCTGCTGTTACGATTGCATCCATGTCATATCCGTTTTGTTGCACTTAGGTACGGGTCTTCTTCCATTGGCCATTCAAGCTCTACCTGTTGCATTATAAAAAACATGCACCCCTCTCCCGTTATCTTATTTGTTATATCTATCTTCACGCCTCCATCATGCTAGTTAGTTGAAGTTATAATCTTCTTTCCTAAGTGTTGTCATTACTTCTATGCTCTCTGCTTAGTCTGTTACTGATGTTCTTCTGTACATTCTCTTTCGTTATTACTGCTTGCATATTTCCTTCCTTGTCATTTCTATTATCGGTATTTCTATCATTTGGCTGATACTACTTTATGCATATATGGTGAGGATGAGATAAATGCATGAAGGTTGTTTCCGTGCCGTTACATTTGATGTCTTGAGTGCTTCTCTCACACTATGAAAGTTTTGAGGGGATTTGTTGTGGTTCATATGTTTTCGTTCTAAGGAAAGGTTTGGTCGAGATGCTGGAAATTGTTGAATTGTGATTCTTTCTGGTACTTTGTTATTGCTCTGTACAGTCGTGTCGTGTACTCTATCATATTATATTGTGATATAGTTCTATTGCTAGTTTACATTACAGTGTTATCAATAAGCATCTTGTTTATCTTGAAAATGGTAATTACAATTAAATTTGATTTTGTGGTTCTATTTTAATACTAGTTGTTAGGAAATAGATGCTAAGTATGAGTTGATGAAATAAGATATGAGTTAAAGAGAGCTAAGATATGCAAACCAAACTGACCTAAGTTGGGGTCTCGAGCTTGCCGAGATAGGACTTCGAGGTCGAAGCTCGGTGATAGTAGCGAACGACCGATGAGGGTCCAACAGTGTTGAGGGCCTCGAAGGCGGCTATTAATGATCAATGATGAGTAATAAATGAAACACAATAAATGTAAGCAATAAATCAAAGGAATCAATAGTGGAGAATGTTTGAGTTAGAGAGCTGCCAAATTTCACACAAGTTTCCTTTGTGGCGGAAAGTTTGATATATCATGCATATGAAGGTCTAGGGGATAGTCTGTCGATGATACCGCCTCCTCCCGGTGAAAAAGAGGTCTCGAAGCCCGATAAAGGCAAGAAGAGGAAGAAGGAGGCATTGGCTGAATCTCCTAAATCAAAGAAGCCCAAGGTCCACAAGCCCAAGATCGATGCCACGATCTCGACTTCGGACGTTGCTGCAAGTCTTTGTGCCGTAGACAAAGATGAGGATGACTTCCCTTTGGTACAAAGGGTAATATGGAGCGCGGACTCTCCAAAGACTGTTGAGCATCGGATATCTGAATCGTAGGCGACCGATGTGGAGCAACCTTGCGTTGAGGGGACCCTTGAGGAGGGCTTGGGCGCAGTCCCTGAGCCTTTCGCAGGACATGGTACAATCTGTATCGATGAGTTCGGAGAGTTTGGTATCAATGTTGTGTGCGACTTCAATTTGGCCCCTTCGTTTTCCCCAGGGGAAATAAGGGACGTGTTGAATAGGGGCACCACCGATGTGGATATCTCTCGAGAAGATGATGACGCTTTAAAATATTATTTTGAAGGCGTTGAGGAGGAGAGGGCCGATCTCAATGCCTCTGTCGCTCTCGAGGGATCCGAGAAGCTTCAAAAGCAGGTGGCTCTCTTGGTGCACAGTCTGTGCTTCAGATTGTTATTCTTGTTTATTTAATTTTCCTCCTTCGCTTCCCAGACCCAGAAGTTGTATGGCCAAGCTTTCTCCAAGTTGAATGATGAGCTTACTTGTCGCGAGGAGGAGCTCGAGAAGATCACCTCGGAGCTGAGTGAATTGAAGGCCTCCTCTGCCCGGAAAGAAGAGGAGTTGAATAAGCTCCGGACCAGTCTGGAAGGAGTGCATCAGGAGAGAACTAGCTTCGTCGTGCAGGTAACATAGCACTCATGAATCCATTTTGTTATTCATAGTTTGGTATTTACCATCTCGATTTGACTTTGCAGATCGATCAAAAGAGTGCCTTGGCGAGGCAACTTCAGGAGGAGTTCGCAGCCAAGGAAGCCGAAGTCCTCGGTCTGAAGAGGCAGAATGAGGTTGTGGCCTCAGAGAGGGATCTTCTACGGGGAGATTTGACCTCGACCTGGGATCTTTTCGGAGTGCTTAGGAGGAGGTCACTTCATTGTCTGCGGCCAACGAGCATGTGGCCTTATATAAAAGAGACGCAGTTGCTGCCAATGATCGAGCTAGGCAGATATCCGAAGAGTCCGGGCTCAAACTGGCTCGGGTCATTATTCATGATCGTGTACAAGCTAGGAGGCAGGCCCTCGAAGAAGCAAGTTCCAAAGTGATGTTTTATACGTCAATACCACACAAGGGGGGGGGGGAGGTGATTTGTGTGGTGTCCAATTTTCGAGTGCAGTCTCTATAGAAGAACCTAGTTCTTCTTGGTGTTCCAACTTCTACTGTTTGCAGAAAAGTAATTGCAGAAATTAAAGAACACAACAATTTTACCTAGAAAACACCTAGCTCAAAAGGTGAAAAAACCACGACCTACTTCCCAGTAGGATTTTACCAAACTCTTCACTACAACTCTAAGCCAAACAACATTTATAAAATAAACTCTTTTGTAAACCTAAGGACTAACTCTAATCCCTTTGTGGCAAACTAGCCTCTAGCTAATTGCGACAAACTTCAAGTTAACTCTAACTTGATCAATGTGTACCTATTACAGTTGCTTCTAATAAAGCTGAAAGATACAATATTTAATCACCTACTACAAACCAACTAGACTCAAAAGATAACAGATGGAAGTGGTTCTTCTAGCTGGTTCAAGTAGCTTTTGTGTCGCACAAGGATTCTTCTTGCTAAATTGCTTTGGTAATTTTGCTTTCAGTTCTTGTTTCACTTCTATCTTTGTGCGATCAATTCTTCAGCAGGAATGCTTCAGCAATTTATAGAATCCGTAGTTGATATGTTGTTGTTCAGTTCTAGTACAACTCTTCCTTGGTGGAAGAGTTTGTGTTCATCTCAACTTCCTCGATTGTTTCTGTCCTTGCTGAATTCGAACTATTTCTTCTTATCACTTTGCAACCTTTTCCCTTTAGGAGACAACCTCTTAATTCATAGATAATTCGCAGATCATGTTTATCTCCTGTGCATGTACGCTTCTTGTGACAATGAGTCTGTTTGTTAATGTTTGCCATGATGGACCTGGTTCCATTGGGTAGGCATTTGTCAATCATCAAAATCATGCAGTGACTTGGTTCAACAAATTCTCCCTTTTTGATGATGACAAACTCTGTGCTCAACCCTGTACATACTTCAATCCAACATAGACACTTTGTAAAGGTTTTAAGCATTTATCATAGAGAGATCATGTTCATTAGGTTATAAAATATCACAAAAATCTCTGAAGCACATATCTTCCCCCTTTTGGCATCATCGAAAAGTTGCAAAATGATAAACTTACCAGAGATATTAATAATTACTCATGGCCATTGAGGCAATTGCAGGTGCAAAGCATGATTAATCATCAAAATAAACCAATCAAATGTAAGCTATTTAAGAAACTGAGACAGAATCAATAACCAAAAAGCATATTCATCGATTAGATCATAGATCAAGCACCATACACAAAAAGAATTAAAACAGTCGCAACCATGAGCAGAACAACAAAAAAACATAACAAGATAAAATCCCTAACTGGGCATTGAAGGGGTTTTGGTGGCACTGGACTCCTAGGGCTGGGAAGGGGTAGATGAGGTTGTGGTCTTGGCTTGAAGAAGGGAGAGAATTTATTGAAGAACACCCTCATTCTTCTCCTTCTGTTTGGCTAATTAAGTTCTGAGAGCATCCCGCTCAGCTTTAACCTCAATAAGGCGAGATTTCAATCGAAGGATCTCCGCATACTTTATATCACCTTCCTGCACAAGTGACCTGACCTTACTGTTAACAATCATTTTCCTAGATGAACCAGGTTCATCGGCAGGAACATTTACAATGTAGTCACAGGTCAGTAGTGTAATCTTCCCAAAATAATCCTTACCAGTAGCCATCTCAGCTTTCTTCACAGGAACCTTGAAGTGGGAAACACAACAGTCAGAATAAATCCATAAGGTATAGCGTGTGCCTTGGTTCCATTCACAACTCTGTCCAAGAGCTGGATAATGAAAGCAGGTCAATTGATCTGCTTACCCCTGTACAAGCATTCCATAAGCGTGAGGTCCATATAGCTGGCAATGTGCCTTCGTTCTTGTCTTGGCAGCATAAACTTGATCACAAATTCAAAGAATAGTTTGTACTGAGATCACATCTCGCTCTTGAATACTGCCCTGGGCTCATGTTCTTGTTCATTCTCACAGAAAAAACTGGTGATGTTGAGAGTTGAGGACATACCATCCAGGTTAGGCCATCTTTGCCTTGTATAATCATCATAACCCTCAGCAGGGATATTCAGTATCTCACCCAGCTCCTTAGCATCAAACGAGATGTCAACTCCTTGAACCCTGGTAGATACCCTGCCATCCTTGACAACTGCGTTGGCCATAAATTCAACCAACTCCTTCCTATCCAGCCTTCCTTCCAGGTGAAGAACCATGTCCTACCACCCTTGCACATCTAGGGTATCCATTAGGAAAATCATTCCTGATTCCTCAAGATCTTTAACCAGCTTTCCTTTCATGATAGTACGCTTTCCAAACATGGTGAGTTTGTCAGTCTCTTCACTAGACTCTTCCTCTTCTCCTCCACTCCATTCCTCATCATCAGTAATCTTTACTTTCTTTGACTCAGACCTGGTCCTCTTTGCGATGGTTGAGGGTGTGGCAGACACAGATGCTGACTTCTGGGAAGAAGCCTTAGCTTTCTTGGGTTTAGGTATCTCAACCACAACTGGCAGGCTGCTCCTCATGATGGACCAGGTCCATCGCATCATCATCAATAGAAACTGACTTAATAGGCTCTCCCACTTTTGCCTTTCCCTTGCCAGCCTTCTTCTTTTTGCTCTCTCTCAGAGCTCTTTCCAATTCTTCTTCTCCTTGCCTGACAACACTTCTTGTAGCTCGAATCTTTGGGGCAGGAGCATCAGCAGATAATGAAGCTTTTCTCTTCTTTGGTGGAACTAGGGTAGTAGCCTTTTTGGACTTTGGAGTTCTTTTCTTTTTGGGATTGTAGGACTCCCCCAACTCCTCAGTATCTCAGCCAACGTCTCCTCAATAGATGAACCAGGTTCATCTACTGATTGTTGTAGGCTCTCTAGACCTGCTGCTGCTTCCCTAGAAATGCTTCCCCCTAAAGCTGTGACTCCTTCTTCATCAATCATGGGAGCGGGGCCACAAATAGCCAGAGTGACACCGTCCTTCCCAGATCCCCTTACTGAGCTCCCTTGTCCCTATCTCTCAAGGTTTATATTTTTACCAAGTTTTCTACGCCTATCCTCCACCTCTACATCAACAATCGACCCAACCAAAACAAATCTGTTCTCAGCCATACCAGTTGCAAACCCAACTTCAAGATTTTCCTGTTTAGTGTCAGATGAACCTGGTGATTCATCCTCATTAGCGGATTTGAAGGATCCACTGGAGGATTCAGAATCTTGGACTTTGCTAGCTTGAAGTATTTCTTCTAAAAATTTGGCACGAGAACCAGAAGCAACTGATTTTCTGGCAAAAACTTTCACTCTACGTGACCTGGGGGCTGAAGTAGGGTTAGGAGTTGGTTCAAGAACTAGAGGGTTTTAGGGGGTTGAAGATCTGGCTTGAGAATGTGAACTGTATACTGATGGAGAATTAGAACTAGAATCACCGTCCTCATAATCATGGGCGGAGAAGGAAGATGAAACAGGTGGTGGTGAAGACATTTTTATGAAGAATTTGGAAGAGAAAAATGTTGATCAGTTTTGGTTTGAGAGGAATGAATAACTAGTTTCGACGGTTATGCTTTTGAAGAGGGGAGATAATGATGACTTTTAAATATGTGGTCATTAATTGTACAACGGGCAGATGTATTATTCAAGTGGTAGTCTAATCGCTGTAGGGGTGTCATTTATTAGACGGTTAGGTATCCCTAAATCTAGGCTAATTAAGATACGATGGGACTCTTTGGAACTGGTTCATTTTAGGATAAGTACATAGAATTTGAAATGAACCAAATATAGATAGAGTCCTACTCACATGTGACTATAATTATTTCAATAAGTGTATGGAGATGAGCACGTACCTTGTCAGTTAGATAAACCAGCAGCGATGAACCAGGTTCATCGTGTTAAAGTCTTTAATTTGCCTCAATTTACAAAGATAGAGAAATATCATTAGCAACTAGGGAATCATATTAATACATGGCAAGAAAGTATGGCAGTAAAGTCATAATACTGAGCAATGATTAGTCTGGTTAATTATCTATTTTAGTGTTTCTAGCCAAAAAATATATTTTTTTTCAATTTTTTTTCTCAACTGGGTGATCTTAATCATCCCTAATTCAAGTCGGTTTCTCTAAAAATGCTCCCTACTCAGTGCTTTGGTAAAGATATCTGCAATTTGTTTGTTAGTAGCACAAAATTCAATTGAGATCATTCCTTTTTCATAGTTATCCCTTAGGAAATGGTGTCTAACATCTATGTGCTTAGTTCTTTTATGATGAACCGGGTTCTTCGTCATACTAATTGCACTAGTGTTGTCACAGAAAATAGGAATGCATCCAACCTCTATACCAAAGTCCATGAGTTGTTGCTTGATCCATAGCAACTTAGCACAACATGAGGCTGCAGCCATATATTCAGCCTCAGCAGTAGACAAGGCTACTGAATTTTGTTTCTTCGTGGCCCAAGACACAAGGCAAGAGCCCAAAAAGTGAGTCATGCCTGAAGTACTTTTACTGTCAACCAGGAACCCTGCATAATCTGTATCAGCATATCCTACAAGGTCAAAATTACTACTTTTAGGATAGCAAAGGCATAAATCAATAGTGCCTTTCAGATATCTCAGAATTCTCTTCATTGCAGTTAGATGGGACTCCTTTGGATTTGCCTGAAACCTAGCACACAGTCCTACACTAAACATAATATTAGGTTTGCTGGCAGTGAGATATAATAAAGACCAAATCATCCCTCTGTATAGCTTCTGATCAACGGATGAACCAGGTTCATCCACATCTAATTTTGTAGCTGTGGCTATGGGGGTGTCAATTTCTTTTGAGTTTTCCATTTTAAATCTTTTGAGCAATTCCTTCACATATTTTTGTTGATGGATCATTGTTCCATTTGAGTTTTGCTTGATTTGCAAGCCTAAGAAGAAGTTTAGCTCACCCATCATACTTATCTCAAACTCACTCCCCATAAGTTTAGCAAATTCCTTACTCAATTTTTCAGAGGTCGCCCCAAATATGATATCATCCACATATATTTGCACAACCAGGAGATCCTTACCTTTTTCCTTTAAGAACAAGGTACTGTCAATTTTGCCTCGTTTGTATCCATGTTCTAGCAGGAATTTTGATAGTCTCTCATACCATGTCTTGGTGCTTGTTTGAGTCCATACAAAGCCTTGTCAAGTTTGTATACATGGTCAGGTGTCTCCTTGCTTTCAAAACCTGGAGGTTGTTTTACAAATACTTCTTCCTTTAGATGACCATTGAGGAAAGCACTCTTTACATCCATCTGATGGAGAGTGAATTCCATGTATGCAACAAATGCTACAAGAAGTCTGATTGCCTCCAATCTTGACACAGGAGCAAAGGTATCATCATAGTCAATTCCCTCTTCTTGACTATATCCTTGGAAAACCAGTCTGGCCTCGTTTCTTGTAACAGTTCCATCCTCATCGAGTTTGTTCCTGAAGACCCACTTGGTGCTAATTACTGATCTGTCTAGTGGTCTAGGTACCAAGTGTCATACTTGACTTCTTTCAAATTGATTCAGATCTTCTTGCATGGCATTTACCCAGTCAGCATCCTGTAAGGCTTCACCAATGTTCTTTGGTTCAATCAAGGATAGAAAGGCATCAAACGCACACAGATATTTCAAGGAGGATCTTGTTTTGATTCCGGATGTCAAATCTGTTATGATGTTCTCAAGAGGGTGAGAACTCTGATATCTGTGTGGTTTGAGAACCAATTGTTCACTTCTATATGATCCCATGATGTCTTGTTGTTGTGGAGCTGGATCAGGGCCAAGGTCCAGAGTACTTTGCTGTTGAGTTCCCCCTGTCATGTTGCTCGGGGTAGTTGAACCTGGTCCATCACCTGCTCCATCTTCCATAATTTCTTCAATTTGTTCATTACTTCTGACCAGTCCAAGCTCCTCATCTTCTGGTTCCTGTCTCTCAGAAAGAGTGTTAGTTTCATAAAAAACAACATGCACACTCTCCTCTACACATATAGTTCTTTTATTATAAACTTTATAAGCTTTGCTATGTGATGAATATCCCAAGAATACTCTCTCATCACTATTGCGATCAAATTTACCTAGGGAATCTTTGCCATTGTTGTGCACAAAGCACTTGCATCCGAAAGCCCTAAGGTGTGATATGTTGGGCTTTCTCCCTTTAAGTAATTCATAAGGAGTTTTCTCTACCAGTGGCCTGGTCATGCATCTATTTATTATGGAGCATGCAGTGTTTATTGCTTCTGCCCAAAAGCTGTAAGGTAGTTTGCTAAAAAGAAGCATGGTTCTGGACATGTCTTCAAGAGTTCTGTTCTTTCTTTCAACAGCCCTATTTTGCTGTGGGGTTCTAGGGTCAGAAAAGTTGTGATTGATACCATGTTCATCACAGAACTCATCAAACTTTGCATTCTCAAATTCAGTACCATGATCAGATCTTATTGATGCTAGTTGATTTCCCAACTGTTTTTGAGTTTTTCTAACAAATGAAGTGAACATATCAAATGCTTCATCTTTAGATGTCAGAAATAAGGTCCAAGTGAACCTTGAGTAATCATCAACTAGCACCATTACATATTTCTTACCACCTCTGCTCAGAGTTCTCATAGGACCACATAAGTCCATATGAACCAGTTCCAACGTCCTGGTGGTACTGACCATTTTCTTGCTTTTGAATGAGGATCTTACCTGCTTCCCCCTTGCACATGCCTCACAAACTTTGTCTTCCTTGAACTTAATGTTAGGAAGCCCTACCACTAAGTCCTTAGAGACTAATTTGTTAAGCTGATTTAGACTCGCGTGACCAAGTCTTTTGTGCCAAAGGAGGGGATCACTGTCCAACACACTTAAGCAAGTGAGTTCATTTTCAGACAGTGTGGACAAGTCTATGACATAGATGTTATTCATTCTTTTTCCCTGCAAAACAATCTTGTCAGTAAGCAGGTTAATCACAAAACATTTTGTGGAAGTGAAAGCAACCAGGTTACCTCTGTCACACAATTGTGACACACTGATCAGGCTATATTTCAAGCCATCTATCAAGTACACATGTTCAATGGAACGTGTGTCATCCTTACCTACCTTACCAGCCCCTATAATTTCACCTTTCTTTCCATTTACAAAGGAGACATTTCCTTCTTTGAGGTTTTCAAGTGAAAGGAATTGTTCCTTGTTCCCTGTCATATGTTTTGAGCAGCCACTATCCAAGTACCAAATTTGGCTGCTTCCACTCACTTGAACCTACAAAAATAAATCAGGGGTTAGTTTTAAGAACCCAAACTAGTTTGGGTCCTTTTCTAAGAGAGAAAGGGTGAATTAAGCTTTTTCTGGCCCAATTTAGCAACCAGTTTTTCTTTTTAACAAAACTCTCATTTCTTCGACTGGCCTGCTCTTTTGCAGTACATTCAATTCTGTAATGACCAGTCTTACCACAATGGGTGCAAATTTTATTCTCAGGGAGAGTGAGATACTTGCTTTTGGGATCCCACTTGGGCAGTTTACTCCCAAAGCCAAGTCCTCGCCGGTTACTACTATGGTTTTCTTGAAGCCATGTTAAGGCATCAGAGGATTTATTCAATTTACAAGTTCGATCTAAGTCATGTTTGACTTTACCAAGTTCTTCTTTAAGTATCCTTATTTGTTTATCCTTATTTGTTCATCCTTGGTATACATCTTATGTTTTAGTTTTCCCATATTTGTTTCTAACATGGTATGAGAATGATCAACAATCTTTTTACTGGATCCTAGCTTTAACATTAAATTTTCAGATTTTAGCTCTAGAATCTCAGTTTCAAGTGGATGAACTTGGTTCATCAGGATAGTGTTTTTCTTTTCAAATTCACTTACTCTGATTTCCAGGTTCATGCATTTTGCTTTTAGCATTGCACGAGAGTTGTTCTTTCTCTTTGGTTGTTTCTTCAGAATCATCCATGAAATCCAGTAGCAACTATGAGAGTTTCTCTTTAGATAGGAACTTTATTTTGTTTTTGAGATGTGAGATACTTACCTCTAGTTCTTCATATGATTCCTCAACGGATTCTCCAATATCCATAAGCGCCTGTTCTTCATTCTCACCATCTTCTGATTCTTCATCTGAGCTTTCCCCCCAAGTAGCAACCATAGCCTTTGTTGGATTTTCTTGGGTTGGACCAGTTCCTTCTTCCTGATCCTTCTTTCAAATCTCTCCTTTTTCCATTCCAATTCCCACCGAGGACAATTATTGATATGGTGGTCAGTCTTTCCACACTTGTAGCATCCCTCGTTGACTGGCCTTTCTAGAGCTTTAGCTTTGTTTGTAGTTTCCACCTCTTGAGATGCCTTTTTTCCTTATGAGGAAGTTTCTGAATTCCTTAGTGATCATGGCCATCTCATCTTCTTCCAGATCTGCTCCCTCAGTGATTCTCAGAGCTAGATTCCTTTCCTTCTTTGGAGCATCCATTTTCATTGTCTGCTTTCTGAGTTCATAGGCAGTAAGGTTTCCAATAAGCTCGTCCAATCTGAGGGTTGCCATATTTTTGGATTCCTAGATAGAAGTGATTTTGACCAGAAATTGGCAAGACCCTTGTTAGGATCTTCTCCACCTTGTCCTCTTCAAGAATGACTCTACCAAGAGACTTGAGTTCATTTGTCAGAGTTGTGAACCTTGTGTACATCTCTTGGATTGTCTCTCCTTCTTTCATAGTAAAGCTTTCATACTGAGAGTATAGTAGAGTACCTCTTGATCATTTCACTTGAGGTGTTCCTTCATGGGCTACTTGCAAGGTATCCCAGATTTCTTTGGCAGTGGTGCAGCTTTGGATTCTGCTATAGGACCTAGTCCACACACTAGCCACTTTTTGGCCTTAGCATTCTTCTCCCATTTCTTCAGATCCTCAGCAGTGCAGTCA